>PVJI01017668.1:0-35003 GCA_004026765.1 Micronycteris hirsuta | reverse complement strand
AATTATTTTAATATTTTGCACAGTTTCTTGTTGCCTACCTCCTATCCAGTGATCTCTAATACTTGATTTTGAGATATTTATTTGAAATTTATAATTATATAATTTTTCTTTTATAATTTATGTTTTCACTAATTTGTATATACATTAAAACATTAAATGAATGAGAGAATTCTTAATGTGACTAGAATAGTAATGCACATCAATGATCCTCCAAAAATAAAACAATTAAAAGTAAAAATCTCTTTGTAAATTAAATTCCATAACTATTCAATAAATTGCAAACCTTCCCTTAACATGTATATTTCTATCATTTCACTAACATATTTATTCTTACTAAAGAAAATTTGTAAGGGTAAAAACCATGTGGAATGGTAATTTAAAATTAATTAGCTGCACATAGACTATCATACATTTCTTTATGACCGGGTATAAAAAACTGATGTGTGTACATAAAGAGCTGAAATAAATTCTGCTAGTTCATAAACTGAAAACATCTCTAAAAGTTACCTACAATATGCCAAATTTTATTGTAAAGTAAATGTTCACTTTTTAAGTGGATTTAAATTTATATTCCCATGTTTTATTTTATAATTGATATTATAAAATCATATTTTCAATTTACATATAAAGCTGTTTTTCTATGACTGTCTTTACTATATTGCAATAACATATCATTGTTTTAAATAAAATATATGTTGATATATTTAGTCATCTCATATATAAAATAACATTAAGAATTTCCCAGGGAATGTACGTATAATAGCTTTAATGATTCCAAGATTGTCTGGTAAAAGTTAATTCTATATAAGTGTTTATTAAACATTAAATGCAATGGATGCATTTCTATACATTATATCAATATAAAATAATATATATTAGCTTGTAGACACTGGTTCAAAAGAAGAAAAATCTGAAATGCAAAGCAGATATTATTTTTTGAAAAAATTTAATTGCTATTCTGTAGAGACCTTTAAATAGGTTCTGAGAGAGTATGAAGTTGAAATAGACTCCACACTTAGAATATATATGCTAAAAAAGAAAATTAGACCTATATATGTCATTGTTTATCATAATATTAAATTTAAGGTTAATTGGGACTAGAACAGAAGTTATGATATGATTTTAGAAGAAGACTTGCTTCCAGCTGGGTAAATCAGAAAATGTTTTGATAGGGAGCTTTTATAAACATGACATGAATGAGCAGAGTAATTCAGGTAGTGTAGAGTGAACGGTTTAATTGGTTTGTAGTTTGAGGCAAAATAAAACAGATTGTATGGCAAGAAGTATGGTTAGTTAAGATTGGAAAAGTCAGTTTGGAGACAGGTAATTCTGGGCTTCACATAAAAATCCTTGTAGATTTTATTTGGTATGAAATAAAGACTCTTTCAAAGGTTTGATGCAAATGTAACATGATTAGGGTGGCTTTAGGAAAATAATCTGACTCCATTGTGGCGTGTGAGTTATAACAGAAGGTTGAAAGGTCTGTTGGAGTTTAATGTAAACTTCAGGGAAATGGCAATGAGTTTAAGGACAGTTGAAAAGGAGCATTGGCTATAGGATTAATGAAAAAGAAGAGTACAGTGAGTATAAAGGTGTCAATTTAAAAAACACAAAATAGAGACAGAAAGACCGTTTGGGGCAGTGATGACTCCATTCCAGACATATTGCAACAAGCACTACAGAAACACCCAGATTAAAGCTGTTTAGCAGTTATTTAGAAATGCTGAATGATAATCAAATGGTTTAAAACTTACACCTTTTGTTTTAATTTTCTTTCCATGAGTTGCTTGGCCAGAATTTTGAAAAATGAAGATTTTGACTATCTACATAAGATTTTCCTGAGATGTTTATTAAAACGCAGATTACAAATCTATACTTAAACTATGAATCAAAATACATATTTAAATTCACTAACCATATAACCTTACTGAATTTCTTCATACTATGCCCTGTCATTGAATTATGAATATTGATTTTAGGCTTAAATGCAATTCAGATAAACCTAAATTTTAAAAAACAGTAAATCATGAGAATAAGGACATATTTTTAACACTATTGTTTAACCTTGATGCTTCAGAAGACTTCACTTTAAGTTAATGAGTTACAGTAATCTACAGAGACTAATAATACTTAAAGTAATTTTAAATCACAATGCAAAATTGTTGATTAATGGATACAGGAATAGCATTTTTATCATAGATTGTTAATTACAGTCAGTGTTATAAATGGCCATGTTTTATTTCAAAGCAAAAAAATACAGATAATTAGATTTTATTATTGTTTTACTACTCATATTTTGGCATACATTTCACTTATATTTCTATGAATTTATCTTGTGCTTTGATTAAATTAGAATCCCAGTGAATTACAGTTAATCAGCTTTTTATTCATATCACCTACTACATGACATTAAATTTTATAGATCTATAAAATAATTGTGAAAAAATTTAGCATATGAGACAAAATATTTGTAAAAGAACTTTATTAAGTTTAGAAGCATTTTTTTCATAAAAATACTGCAAAAATATAACAAATATTATATTCCTTTTTTAGTTAGTTCTTTATCTGTTTGCATGCAGATTAAGGTAAAGTGTGTGAAGAATGTAAGGATATTTGGAAAAAAATGGTTACGTGTGTTTGAGATGTAACATTTCTGTCTTTATGAGCCTTAAGGAGCTGACGTTTTATAAAAGACAATCCAAAATTGCCTTATCAAAAAGTAATATTAATTTTACTGTGTACTGGAAGAATATAAAGATTGGATTCACGTATGCAGATATAGAAGACAAGACCAAACTTATTGACATGGTAAATCCTTTCTGGGTAGTCAGGATTTTGGTAGCATCAAGGGAGCAGTTGACTCTGAACAAAGTCACCAGACACACCATAAGGTATAGTTGTAGGTCAATATGCAGACCCCAAGGACTAAAGAGCCATTTTAATAAGAAAAGCAAAGGATCCAGATATGTTTGTTTTAGAAGTGATGGAATAAAGAGTAAATTAAGAGAATTGGAAAGCAAATTGTAGAAAGAAAGTGTAAGAATAAGTGGGTTATACCAGAATAAATGTTACAAGGATCAGAAAGACAGTGGAGCTGGAAAGATGCTTGCCATTAGGAGATACAAACAATGATATTTTCCTAAAAATGGAATCTGTATACCAATATAGATCTGGGCTGAACTGAATCATGTAAATTTCAATATTCTTAAGAATAATAACTAAATAGAGTATACTGTTGACAGTTTACAGAAAACTCTTATTCGTCATTAAAAGTATTCCATGGTTGGGGGTCTAACATTTAAGTCTTGCATCCATTTTGAATTTATTCTCGTGTGCGGTGTAATAACGTAGTCTAGTTTCTTTCTTTTTTTTTTTTTTGCATGTATTAGTCCAATTTCCCCAACACCGTTTGTTGAATAAACTATCTTTAGCCGATTGTATTTGATTGCTTCCACTGTCTGGTATTAATTGGCATTGACTATAAAGGTGTGGGTTTATTTCTGAGCTTTCTATTCTCTTCCATTAATTTATGTATCTGTTTTTATGCACGTACCAGCCAGTTTTGATTACTATGGCCTTGTAGTATAGTATGTAATTGGGTAGCATTATTCCTTCAACTTTACTCTTCTTTTTTAGGATCACTCTTGCTATGAGGGGCCTTTTGAACATAAGCACCTCTATGTTCATTGCAGTGTTATTCACAATAACCAAGATATGGAAGCAGCCCAAGTGTCCATCAATAGATGAGTGGAAAACAACGATGGGACATTTACACAATGAAATCCTACTCACCAACAAAAAATAAAGAAGAAAATTGTACCTTTTGCAACAGTATGGATGGAACTGGAGAACATTATTCTAAGTGAAATAAGCTAGTCATAGAAAATCAAGTACCATATGATTTCACTCATATATGGAATCTAATGAACAAACTTAACTATCAAGCAAAAGAGAGACAGACTTATAGATGGAGAACAGGTGACAGCTACTGCAGCTGAGGGTCGGGGGGAGTTAGGAGTGGAGTGATTAAGCCAAAAGCAAAAAGGACTCATGGACATGGGCAACAGTGTGGTGATTGCAGTGGGTAGGGGAGTATAAGGAGACTAAATGGTAATGAAACAAATATAATAAAGATTATATATTCAAAAAATAAAGAGAGAGTATTCTGATGAAATATGTTTTAAACGATTACCACATTTACTAGAAAAATAATTTAAAAAATCTTATTTATTTATTTTTAGAGAGAGGGGGAGGGAGAAAGAGAGGGAGAGAAACAGCAATGTGCTGTTGCTTCTCACATGGCCCCCACTGGGGACCTGGCCTGCAATCCAGGCATGTGTCCTGACTGAGAATATACCTGGCAACCCTTTGTTTTGCAGCCCATGCTCAAAAAACTGAGCTACACCAGCCAAGGCTACTGGAAATTTTTAAGTGGCCCCCTGATTAAGCACTACCTCTTCTTAATTTAACACCTAGCAGGCTACAAAATTAGATGTCAACTCATACAAATATAGAACATTAATAACATCAGACAGTTAAAGGAATATGTATTAATCTTAAGGCTGATGGAAATAATTAAGAAAAAGATACCAGGAAGTACCATGAAGATTGCCAAACATTATACCAAGGCACGGGCTATGTGGTAAAAGAGAAATTCCTTGCTGACTCAGGCCATCTCTGTGCGAGCAGGAGAGTATTTTCTCTGCTTCCAAGATACGACCCTTCATTTCAGGCACATGATCAACTCAATGGTAATTTATCATGGAAGTTAAAGGCCACAGAAAGCAGTGAATATCAAAAAGACCCCAGAAATAAACCCTTGCATATAAGGTCAAATGGCTTTCAACAAGGGAACCAAAATAATTCAATGCGGAAAAACAGTCTCTTTAATAATTAATGTTAGAAAAACTGAATATCCATATGAAAAATAATGAATTTGGGCTATCGTCTTACATTGTATATTAACTTAAAATGGAATAAAGAGCTAACTGTAAGATACAAAAGTATACAACTCCTAGAAGAAACAGGAAAAAATCTTCCTGAGATTAATCTTGGCAATGATTTCATGAATATTACACCAAATACACAGGTAACAAAGCAAAAACAGGTAAATATGGCTGCACTAAAGTTAAAAAAATTGAGTGCATCATAGCAAACAATCAACATAAGTAACAGGTGGAATGAGAAAATTACTTGCCAATCATGTGTCTAATAAAGAGTTAATATCCAGAATAAAGAACTACCACAAGTCGCCATCAAAAAATTAAATAATCTCTTGCCCTGGCCTGTGTAGCTCAGTGGATTGAGTGTGGGCTGTGAACCAACGGGTCGCTGGTTCAATTCCCAGTCAGGGCACATGCCTGGGTTGCAGACCAGGTCCCCAGTGGGGGCCACATGAGAGGCAACCACACATTGATGTTTCTCTCCCTCTCTTTCTCCGTCCCTTCCCTTCTGTCTAAAAATAAATGAACAAAATCTTTAAAAAAATCAAATAACCTCTTTAGTATAAAAGGTCAAGGACTTGAACACACATTTATTTTAAATTAATATACAAAAGGCCAAAAAGTGTATTAAAAGATGTACTTTACTAATCAACAGAAAATTCAAACCACATATACTAGATACCATTAACATGGCTACTCCCCCCCCCAAAAAAAAAAGAAAAGAAGAAATGTTGGTGAGGACGTAGAGACATTAGAATTCCTGTGTGCTGTTGGTAGACTTATAATAATGGTGCACTCACCATAGAAAACTGTGTAAAGATTCTCCAAAACATTAAAAGATTATACGGCATGACCAAGTGGGATTTATCCTGGGGATACAAGGTTGGTAAGATATTGGTAAACCAATAATGTGATACATTACATAAACAAAATGAAAAACAAAAACCATATGCTCATATCAATAGATGCAGAAAAAGCATTTGATAAAATCCAACACCTATTTATGATAAAAAACTCTCAGCAAAGTTGGAATAGAAGGAGCATACCTCAACATGATAAATGCCATATATGAAAAACATACAGCTCACATCATTCTCAAAAGGCAAAAACTAAAATGGTTCCCCTTAAGACCAGAAACAAGACAGGGATGTCCACTTTCACAACTATTATTCAACATAGTGCTGAGGTCCTAGCCACGTTGATCAGACAACAAGAAGAAATAAAAGGCATCCAAATTAGAACGGGGAAAGTAAAACTGTCATCATTCAAAGAAGACATATTGTACCTAGAAAACCATAAAGATTCCAACAAAAAATTACTTGAAATAATAAATGCATTTGGCAAAGTGGAAGAATATGAAATCAATGCCAAGAAAGCAGTGGCATTTTTATACAACAATAATGAACTATCAGAAAGAGAAACTAAGAAAAAAATCCCATTTACTATTGCCACAACAAAAAAGTAAGGTACCCGGGAATAAATTTAACAAAGGAAAGAAAAGACCTGTACTTAGAAAGCTATAGGGTACTGAAGAAAGAAATTGAGGAAGACACAAGTAAGTGAAAACATACTATGTTCATGGGTTGGAAAAATTAACATCATTAAAATGTCCATTCTACCTAAAGCAATACATTTAACATAATTCTTATTAAGATTCCAATGTCATATTTCACATAAGTAGAATAAATATTCCAAAAATGTATATTGAAATAAAAAAAGATCTGAGTAGCCTCAGCAATCTTGCAAAAGAAGAACAAAGCTGGAAGTATCACAACTCCTGATATCAAACTATAATGCCAGTGTAATAAAAATGGTCTGGTACTGACATGAGAACAGACACAGGGATCAATGGAACAGAACAGAAAGCCCAGGAATAAACCCACACCTATGATCAACTGATATTTGACAAAGGTGGCAAGAGGACGTAATGGGACAAAGACAGTCTCTTTGATAAAAGGTGTTAGGAAAACTGGACTGGTACATGCAAAAAAGAAAAAAAAAAGAAAGAAACTAGACAATCAATATACAGCATACACAAAAATAAACTCAAAATAGATAAAAGACTTAAATGTAAATCATGAAATGATAAAAATCCTAGAAGAAAATATAGGCAGTAAAATTTGAGATACCTCATGTAGCAATATTTTTGTGAATATATCTCCTAGAGCATTAGAAACAAAAGAGAAAATAAAATGTGACTACATCAAACTAAAAAGCTTCTGCATGGCTAAAGAAACCATCATCAGAGTGAAAAGGGAACTGACTATGGAAGACATATTTACCAATGATACATCAGACAAGGTTTTTTAAAGTATATTGTTATGGATTATGCTATTACAGTCACCCCATTTTTCCCCTTTATTCCCCTCTGCCCTGAAACCCCCTCCCACCAACATTACCCCCTCTTAGTTCATGTTCATGGGTTGTATAAGGGTTTAATCTCAAAAATATATGAAGAACTCATATGACTCAACAACAGGAAAACAGACAATCCAATTTAAAAAAGGGCAAAGGACCTGAACAGACACTTCTACAAAGACATACAGAGGCCCAGAGGCATATAAAAAACACTCAAAACCACTAGCCATCGGAGAGATACAAATTAAAACCACAATGAGTTATCACCTCATACCAATCAGAATGGCTTTCATTAATAAATCAATGAACAACAAATGCCAGCAAAGATGTGGAGAAAAGGGAGCCCTAGTGCACTGTTGGTGGGAACACAGACTGGTGCACCCACTGTGGAAAACAGTATGGAATTTCCTCAACAGATTAAAAATGGATTTGTCTTTTGACCCAGAGATTCCACTGCTGGGATTATACCCTAAGAATCATGAAACACCAATTCAAAAGAACTTGTACATCTCTATGTTCATAACAGTGTTTTTTATAATAACCAAGTGCTGGAAACAGTCTAAGTGTCCATCAGTAGATGAGTGGATCAAAAAAGCTGTGGTACATTTACACAATGGAATACTATGTAGTTAAAAAGAAGAAACTCTTACCTTTTGTGATAGATAGACCTGGAAAATATTAAGTGAATTAAGCCAGTCACTGAAAGACAAATACCATGTGATCTCACTTATATGTAACATTTAATGAACACAGTAAACTAATGAACAAAATAGATATAGAAGCATAGATACATGGAAGAGACTGACAGCTGCCAGAAGGAGGTGGGAAGATGGGATGAAAGATGGTGAAGGGATAAACCAAAGAATATTTACTCATAACCGACATACTTGGACAACAATGTGGGGATTGATTGAGGCAGGGGAGAGGGTGGGGGTAAGTGGAGGTGGGAAAGGGAGAAAAAAAAAAATGAGAGCAATTATAACAGCATAAACATTTTTTAAAAACCTTTAAAAATAGAACTACCATATAATCCAGCAATCCCATTTCTAGGTATGTACCCAAAATAATGAAAATCAAAATCTCTAAGATATATCTCCACCCCCATGTCCATAGTAGCACTACTCACATTAGACAAAATGTGGAAGTTACCCAATTGTCGACTGGTGGGTGAATGGATAAAGAAAATGTCATATAAATGCATATTTCAATCTTCTTAAGAATATAATAACCGAACAGAGTAATGTTTACAGTTTACAGAAACCATTTATGTATATACAAGGTAGGGCAAAAGTAGGTTTATAGTTGTTCTTATGGAAAATAATACAATAATTAACAAACGATGATACAAGAAAAAATCTGTTTTTGTGTACTCACAAATGTACACCCACTTTTGACCCACCCTGTATTATGAAACTTATATCCAAGGACTAAGTTTCCCAGACCTTTAGTGTCGGAGTCAGCAGGCAGGAAGGTTGTTCTGACCTTTTCTGTTTTCCTTCAAGGTGAGTCAATGATAACATGCTATCCCAATTCTCTCACACACAAAAGGTACTCTTCCTATTCTTGTATGGAAATATTTAAAAATAGGCCAGTTTTATTTTAACATAAAGAAGGATTATAAAGGAAGATTTGCAGGCCTTGCACAGTCTCACTTTCATTATAGAACACAAGCTTATGTTTTGATAAGAGCCCAGAAACCTTTTGTATTTTGCTTAAAACAAACACACATTGATTTAATCTATTTTTCTGGTTGGCTTTCCATAGGAAGAGAAAAAAATGAGAATTCTTACTGATGTTAAGGAATATGAGGTCCAGTTTCGAAATTTTTTTTTGAGGATCTCGGTTAACTGTTAGGCATCACACACAATGAAGGAATAGCTAATGGAAAAAATAGTTTTATAAAGGAAAGACAGTGAAGAGTGAAGCCTGTTAACCAAAAGTCTAAATACTAAAGTTTTTTTTTAAAGCAGATTTATTGAGGTCCATCTACAGACTATTGTATAAAAATCTATGTAATTGTACAGTTAAATGATTTTTTTATATTTTTTCTTTAATAATGTTTTTTACTGTTGTTCAAGTAGAGTTGTCTCAATTCCCCCCCCCCACCATGTGCCCCTGCCCTACCCATCCCTGCCTCCTACCCTCGAACATACCCCCTTTGGCTTTGTCCATGTGTCCTTTATACACGTTCCTTGATGGCCCTTCCTCTATGTTTCCACCTCTTATCCTCTCCCCTCTCCCCTTTGATTACATCAGTTTGTTCTTTATTCCAGTGTCTCTGGTTATATTTTGCTTGTTTGTTTGCTTTGTTGATTAGGTTCCACTTATAGCTGACATCATATGGCATTTGTTTTTCACCACCTGGCTTATTTCACTTAGCATAATGCTCTCCAGTTCCATCCATGCTGTCGTGAAGTGTAGGAGCTCCTTCTTTCTTTCTGCTCTGTAGTATTCCATTGTGTAAATAATATTAAAAAGTTTAGAATTGTGCAATCATCACCACAGTGAAGATTTAGAAAATCCCATCATTTCAAAAACATCCTTTGTGTCCATTTGTAGTCATTACTTATTTCCACACCCAACCCCAAGAAAGCACTAATTTATTCTCTTACTTTATAGCAGGGGTGCCAAACTCTTTTCACCAGGGGCCATATCAGCCTCGCAGTTGCCTTCAAAGAGCTGAATGTAATTTCAACACCTTAACAGTTAAGGAGTAGTTACATTTATACAGTCCTAAAATTGCATTAGGCCCTTTGAAGGCAACTATGAGGCTGATGTGACTCCTGGTGAAAATGAATTTGACACCCTGCTCTATAGGTTTGCCTTTTCTGGAAAAATATCTGTTCCAAAAATTAATAGAGTTATGTTTTAGTAAACATTTGAGACAAGTGTCAACTGAACCTCGTATGCCTCATTCTTTTGTCCAAAATTCGATATCTGACTTGCATGAGAAGCAGTCATTCTTATGTATCCAGGAGAAAAAAAAAGTTGACAAACATACTCACTTTACTGTTGCAAGAGCCAAGCCTCATTCGTTGTTGCCTAGAATAGTCTCACTTTCAGCACGATGCTACAGAGTTGGAGTCTTTATTTCTCCAGTGCTCCTTTGCCACTATCAGACACTATGCCAGTGTCACAAAACCTCTTCTAGGCATGTCTTTTCCTAAAATTGATTATCCACTCAACTCAGGCATCACTTTATTATTATTCATTATTTCTGATCTTAACCACAATCCCAAAGCTTCACTATATAAGAAATTTTAGTGAAATTACTGTAAGGGGCTGTGTCTCTGTTTCTTATGCATAAATCTTTTAAATGTCAAATGTTCATCCTCATGTATGTATAGCCATTTATTGCTCAGAGTTGTAAATGCACACACTGATTATGATTCTGACACTTTGTTGTAGCAGCCTGGGTATCGGGCATCATAGTACATTTTGTTCGAGAACTCTTCATCCCTAGATACCATCTCACTTGGTTAGAATCTCCCTGTGCTTTCATTCCTTCAGAATTTGCTGGGAACTAGTAGGTAGCTCTCCTGCCAGGTTCTAGATTTATCTCCTGATCTATCATCCCTGATTGACCTAGTCAAATGTGTGTGTGTTTTAACTTTCATCCATGATACACCAAAGAAGTTTATTTACAATTGAAAAAAATTAAAGCAGGCAAGTATTCAATTTCAATAAATTGGTTGCTAAAGGAGAAATTAGAGTAAATCAAAAGCCACCTGCAAGAGACCTGGTGAGTCAACCAAGAAACCATGACATTTTATAAAAAATAAAATGAGTATCTTTTAAAAAGTCAGTATCTTTCTATTTTGTTATAAGGCAGAGAAATTTATAAGCTGTTATGAAATAAAGCTCAGCGTTACCAGCGCGTAGTGATGGAATGGCAGGTCATGAAGGGACCTGTGTAGGCCCTTCTTTCTCTTAGTCATTCTCTGTCTGTGCATTTTGTATTACTAGTTAAATTTCAAGTTGTCCGATCCTGAGCCCTCATGAAAGGAAGTACCATCTGAAAAATCAAAGTAATTGTTGAGAACATTTGGTACTGACATGACTAATCATTTGAGGCCACTGAGTGTTCAAATGAAACAATATTTGAAACATGTTTCTCCTTTATCCTAGATGTTATTGTTAAAAAACATTTAGGCTAAAAGCAATTCATAAGAGTTGATTTTTTTTTCTTAAACTGATGTAACATGTCATACTTCCTTAAGTGAAAAAATCATAGTAGGAGACAGGCAATATGATCTAAGAAAAAACTGCGGGATTGGGAATCAGATGTATCCAATAGATTTGATTTCCAATTCTGTGCCTTCTTATGTATTTCAATTTTTATGTGCAAACATAAAAACTTGTGTACAAAAATACTTATAATTATTTATTCTATGCCATGAGTAGTTTATTCATTGATTTAATTTTTAAAGCAATTTCATAAAGTAGGTGGTCTACCCTCATTTCCCTACCTGAAACTTAAAAGCAATTTAAACTAAAAGTGGAGATCCATTTATAGCTAAATCTCTGATTCCAAACACATTTTACTTTCATTTTATCATTTTTTGGTTAACTGAAATTTTAGTGTAAATTTGCGTAACAATGAAAAATTATACATTTCAATGAAATTTTCCAATTGGTCATATTTATGTAACCAAAACTCAAACAAGAAAGATAAAATTATCAGCACCCAAAATCTTACACACTGTCATGAACTATCCCAAAGTTATCAATATCATATCTTCAAAACCACACATTAGTTTTCTCTCTTTTGGAAATTTATGTAAATAGAATCATACGGCATAAAATTGTATATACCTTATTTAGTGCAGCATAGTGCAGCATTGCGTTTGTAAGACCTTTATCTTTTGTTGCATGTAATTGTAGTTAGTTCATTAGCATTGTTGTGTAATATTCCATTGCATGACCCTACCCAGTTTAACATGTACACATGCATTTTACTTATTTACTTAACACATACATATATGTAAAACATGCATATATGTGTAAAAATTAAAATATATAAATATATAGGTTTACATATATTGCATTTATGTTCAGGTTTGAATATTTTAAGTGAGGCTATGGGCATTTTTGAGCTTGAACTTTGATGAATAGTACTATACATTTCAGTTGAGTATATATTTGGGAAGAAAACGGTGGATCATAGTATACATTAACCTTTAACAGAAGCATTTTAGTTTTTTATGCTACCATGTCCTGGATTTCCCACTTTCCCCACTTTCCCCACTTTCCCCTATGCCAAGATATTTTACCTATCTGAATAGTAAGTTTCACATCTGAAAAAAAGAATCTTTTGAATATAAGCGTTAAGTGGCATATTAAGAATCATCATATTTCGTTCACTGGAAGTATTTGACCTGTGTTAGTAGCTTACCCATCTGGATGTTCTCCTTTGTTTTTTATACAAATTATCAATTATTTCCTTTATTTCATCTGTTGTTGTTAATTTTAATGCCTCAGAGACTCATAGACTTAATACTGTCCAGTATTTGCATTCTAAGAAAAAATGTGTAGAATATAAATGGGAGATATTTAGATCTGTCATACTATAAATATGTCAAATTGATGCTAGAATAGTAAACACACCATTATAGTTCTAGGGAGCCAATTTCAAATAGCACTACATTAGCACTTCCTTCTTTTGAAAAAGCCAAGAGTCCATTTTCATGTAATAGGTTTACCAGTAACACCAAGACCCATCTTCCTTCCCTTTTAACTTGTTACTGAATAATTCTCAGTACTAGAACTATCACTAATCTATTTTAAGTTGTATGTGCCACTCGGATTTCAATTGAAGAAGCATATTTTCAAATAAATAGAATAGAGATAAACAATAAGTCTAGGAACTCAAGAATTCTAATTCAATAAATATTTACTAAGCAACTAATTGAGGACTCTGATTGACTATAGGAAATACATTAAAACATAATTACTCCCATTCAAAATTCACAAATTATTCTAGAATTAAAGATATATACTGTGATTATAACTGTGATTCATATTCATGTTCAATTGAAATTTTTTGTTATTGATTTTTGTTTGAATTTTTTTATGATGGACTGCCTGATTTTTTAAAAATTTCAGAGACAAAGGTATTGGCCTAATGATTTAAAAATACTTTAAATCTACTAAAACAACAGAACAAATTGTAAATATTTCAAAGTTTTTAGAAGTCACATCTTAAAAACAGAAAAGAATATTGCTTGGTCTCTTTCTATGAAATTAAAAAGAACTATCGATAGAAAAGCTTTTAAATTGTTTTAATCAAAGTCAAATAAAAACGCTAAAAAAATTCATGAACTTAAAAGAGTTTTACCAGAATACTGAACTCTCCTTGATATTCACAGAAATCAACACAATGTTGATTAGTTCAGAATAAAAGACATAAAACAATTCAGTGTAAAGAAACACCCTGCATTAATGGAACATTAAAGTTATGATTTAAACCCACAGAATTCAGGAAATTCAGAATTAGAACTCCCAAAGTAACCTTAGCTGTGACCTCTTGTGCAAATACTCAGTTTAGAAAAATTGAGAGGTTTTTTTTTTTTGCTTCCTAATCACTTATCATTATGAAGAACAGTTTTGAAGGGAAAAAAAGGTACTACATTTTCTTAGAACCACTGTATGTGTTTAAAGTTTTATACCCACTTAGAAAATCATACCATCAATCTTACACTACCACATGAACCAATTATGGAATAAGAAAGACTTTTAAAAATATACTATTGAAAGCTGTAGACTCTACAACATAATGCACATACATTTGTAAATTGGGCTTTCTTTTAAAATAGCCATAAGTGCCTACGTGTAAAAAAAACGTGTTCTTATTCCATTGTTGACAGTAGAGAACATTATTAAAAGTAAATAGCATGTAAGCAAGAAGGACTAGGGAAATAACTGAGCTGAGGGCCAAAAGTATCATGCTTCATATTTTTAAATCTACACCTGGGAAGATATTTGATCCCTAGAACTACGGCTTCTTCATTTGTGAAATGAGACAATTAAGCTAAATTACATCATAGTTTCTTCTAAATTAAAAAATATATGATTTCATGACTCCATATGAATTTATGTTCTAATGGGGAATCATCAAATTTCTTTTTTTTTAAGATTTTATTTATTTATTTTTAGAGAGAGGGGAAGGGAGGGAGAAAGAGAGGGAGAGAAACAGCAATGTATGGTTGCCTCACACATGGTCCTCACTGGGGACCTGGCCCGCAACCCAGGCATGTGCCCTGACTGGGAATTGAACCGGGACCCTCCGGTTCCCAGCCCGCGCTATATCCACTGAGCTATACCAGCCAGGGCGGAATCATCAAATTTCTTAATCCTTAAGTAACTTCTGTCAGACTTTACTGAGACATGTCAAGAAGAAAAGTGATGGTGGGGAACCCTTGGGCTTCCATTTGCTACAACCAGACTCTGTCATTGACACTGCCTTTATTTTGACTCTTTGAGTAAATTAATGAATTAATGAATGTTAAGTCATCCATCCATTCAAACTTTAGTCCAGTCTCTCTTTCTGGAGTTTGGGTAGATGTCTTTTAGTAAATTAAAAAACATTCAACAGGCCTCCTGAGATGTGTTTCTGAATATGATTGGTCAAGAACTATAAAAGTGCATGAAGGCCATATCAGCACCCCCATGGCATATAGCTCTTCCAAGAAAGGTCACTAAAGACCTTTTTGCTTTAAATAAAATAGGGAGGAACAGGGCAAACTGGAGCAAGAGAAGGCCTGGAGGAAGGTAAAGTGGAATAGGACAGAAAAACAGTAAAATATGAGATTTCAAATAAAAGAACTAGTGAACAACTAGGGATGAAATTGAAGAAATGCAACAACACCACCAATATCAATGACAATTGAGCAAATATTAATAAAGGTGGAATGGAAACAAGTGCATTATAAGAAAAGGGAAAAGAACAGAAGTGACTAATGGAATGACATGATTTTTGGGGAATGGAGGGAGGGAAAATAGTAATAGTGGGGGAGAGAAACAAGGCATGGAAAGGGAAAAAATAAATTTAAAACAAAAATAAGAAATAAAGGGGTGAAAGCAAAATAGAGTAAGAGAAGAGAAGAGTAAAATATGGGATTGGAATTGAAACTAAAATAAAAATAAGAATTAATAAAAATAAATAAATAATCATAAAACAAAATAAAATGAAAAACAGTGAAATAATAGGAACAGAAGGGAAGACAAAGAAACAATGTTTAAAAGCTCCACAGGAGACAAAAAAACACAAATAATGAAAAAGAGCAAGGTGGAATTCATCTCAGCAGAGTCCAGTGTTTGTTGGCTTACTGTCTTCTCCTTCAGGATTCCTCTCTGCTGTCAGCTGGCGTCCTAGTCTGGCTTTACACAGCCTGTCTGACGCTACAAGCCATCCACAGTCTGCGGCTGTCTCCTTCAGGCCTGGTTTGTCCCCGCTGTTCCGCGCTGCTGGCTTTTCATCAGCACAAGGCCTGAGGTGGTTGTCCAACAGCACCGCGTATACCACTTCCACCTGCCTCCAGAGGGGCCTCTGGTGCAATCAGAAGGGTAGGATCCCCGGATGGACCCTTGGGAGGTGCTGTTCGGCCTTCAGGGAAAGTGGTATGTGGGTAACCCACTCCTGTACCACATGTCTTTGTCCCATATTATTTCCAATAATGTACAGTTTCTGATGAATTAACTGTTTCATGGGAAAGGCCAATCTGTAAAAGGGTCGGCTCTTTTCTGCTGGACTCTGATTGCAGCTCTGTGTGAGATCGGGGGCTGAGAGGGGTCCTGAATACCTTTTACTGCTCCAATTTCTAATTTCTCTGCTTTGCTGTGTTCAGTGGAATGGTGCCCCAGGAGAAACCACCATAGCATCTAATAAAAGTTCATAGAGGGTGTCTCTGGAGAGTCTCTTTCTTTCCTGTGCAGACATGCACCCAACGGGGTTCTTGAGCCTGCCCTTACTGTTCTGTGGAGTTTCCAGTCCTGCAGGTGGGGGGGTGGGTATGCCTTTCTCTTACCAGAGTTTTGTAGCCTATGGCTTGAGTGGCCCTGTGTGGTGGCAAAGAATCTCAGGGGCTCAGCTCTAGCCCATCCAGTTCCAAACTCACTGTTCTTGCAAGGCTCAGACCCGAACCCTCCATTCTGCATGCAGCACCTCGGCATTCACCAGTTGCACTGGGTGGAGCATCGCAATCCATTCACTGTGCAGCTTTCCACTCTTCCTGGCCAGCTGGGTCCAGTGGACATGAACTGCACTTTGAATCTGGCATCTTTGTTGGCAGGGCTGATGCACACATGCACATGAGTTCCCTGCTTACTCATGGCCCCATTCCCCTCTTTAAAGAAGTCCCTATGTGGCACTCACACTGCCGCTATGTGCCACTGTCCAGCTCTCCATGCACTCTGCTTCCCCAAAAGACAAAAAGGGCTTTCTTGGTCAGGGCGGCTATGGCTTGCCTGCCTCTGCCTCCAACAGTTCTGAGACCTAGAATTTCTCTCTTTGACTTTCCTGGTTGGCGCTGCAGCTATGGACACGTGTGTCGTTCACTCTGTGTGTGCAGCGTGAGTCTCCCAGATCCCATGTATCCTCTCAAGTCTCTCCCGATTAGGGTAGAAGTTTCCCTGTGATGATTTGTGGGCACCACTGTGAGGAACAAGAACTTCTAAGCTGAGTTTTCTCACTTCTGTTCTTTCCCTTGTTGCCAGCACTTCATGCAGGGCATTTCCCCTTCAACTTATAACATCTCTTTTCAGACATTGCAAAACTTCCTCTATTCTCTTGGCTTCAAAAATTCTTATCAGCTAAGATCCCATTGGTTGTTCAGGTGACTTGTCAGAAGATCAGCTAAAAATCGTGCTGGGGCATGAGCGAGCAGGCTCAGCTTCCACCTACCCGGCCACCATCTTCACTCCAACTATTTTTATGTTTGCATGTTTTCTTCCAAATACCATCAATAGGGGTATGCATAATTTATGGCTGAAATAGCAATGACCAAATCATTCTATAGACTACTTTTTAATGTTTTTAATAAAACATTATATGAACATGTTTGTGTTACAAAGTATTTCATAATTATTTTAAAGACAAAATAATATGCTACCAAGTTAATGTACTATGATTTACATAATTTCTTTATTATAGAACAATTTAGCTATTAGAGAATATACCTCAGGGAATAACTATGTGCATATTGCTTTTTTTCTTCTTCTTGATAAATTTCCAGCATAAAATATTTATGACAATACATACAGTGACATTGTAACTTGTTGAAGGTGAGGAAGCAGTGTTTAAAAATTAGACTGCAGTCTTAACAGAAGTGACTGCCAATGATAAATTTTCTACTAAGTTACCAGACAAAATTCCTATCTCTTAATGGTATCTAGATACTTAAAAGTAAGCTCCCATAGACATGCCTTACTTATTCAGCACTCCAAACTAGTTGTTGATGAAACAATAATAGAGATGCTTTAGATTGAAACATTGTTTCAGTGTTACAAAGTACATTTAAGTACTTATCCAACCAATTTTATCACCTTAACTTCATATTAAAATGTTAAGATTATAAATTCTGGTAGTCTCACATTGAAACAAAAAGATGGATACTACAAAAATTTTATAGGTCAAGCATTGATATTGATATTTCTACATTTATTTATTTAAGCAAGAATATTTTTAGAGTGAGTACTTTGCTTTGAATAGTTAATAAAATTTGAAGGATAAGATTTCATTCCACAAAACATGTTCTTACTCTGAAATATCACTGCAATTGAGACATAGAATTTTAACAAATACCCTTCCACCAGCCCAAATGCCTTGTGATGTTTTCCTTCTCTTCCTTAACATAGGTACATTTCTCTGTGGGGGAGAAAATCCCCTTATTAACTTCTTTTCCTTGCAATTACTCCTCTGCCTTTGTGGTATGGGTGCTGGCCCAGCTACCTGACTGACACCTCTCTGACGATAGGTAGCAATAACCTGCGTGTGATGGAATCTAATGAACACTTCCCAGGCTCTGTTTTATTTGACCTCCCTGCCACATCTAATATTTTTGATCACTTGCTCCAGGAAATTTTATTTTCCATTAACTTCCATGTAAAATGTCTCTCCTCTTTGTCCTATAACTTTGCTATCTTAGCACTTTTTGTGGGTTAAAGGGGATCCTTTTAAATTGAGTCTTTCCAAACTAATGTCCTACCCTATTGCCTTCTCATTTTGAATTTTTGCCCACTGAAAGCTTATTTGCTTTATTTAAAAATATGTCTTATACATTGATTCTATAATTTACATTTCCCATCCAAACCTAAGTAGAGATTATTACATATATTTTAAAGCCAGTTTTCTCTCTACATAACTAGTTTAAGCCTAATAAAAACTGGACTTCTAGCCTCAACCCTAGATCTGCTATTCTAATACCAATACTTGTTTTGATGAAAGACACCATCATCTACTTAATCAGCCAGAGTCACGTCATTTTCATCATTGTCATCACCACAACCTTTCTTTTATCCTGTGTTTACTGTTAGTTATTATATGCCATCTAAATATCTCTGTAATCGAATTATTTTACTTTGTTATCTCTATTCCTCCATATGGCTCTCCTTCTTAAAACATTAAAACATCCTCTTAACTCATATCCTGATACCTGTTCTCTAATCTTACCTCTTCCCAAGTGTCTTCCTCAGGCTCACCAAAAAGAATTTTTTAAACAAATTTAATCAAATCACTTCACTGTTTGATCCACTGAATATCAGGCACCTGGAGAAAAGAGTCCGTATTCCCACCGTATTGAAGTGTATTTCCACACAACCACCCATCCCTTCACACATCCACTCATTCTCCTGAGTCCCAGCAGTGAGGAAAGTATGGAGCTCCTGGATCCGAAGGACTTGTAGTCAAAGATGGAAGACTCAAGGTTAGCTATACCAATACATGGGAAGAAATGTGGATATACCACAAAAAAATAGAAGTCCACAAACAGAGGACCTAGCAATGTTGCAGTCAGCCGAAGGCTTTGCAATACAGTAAGTTGTACAATAAGTTGCATATACATCTCCCATTTGAAAATGAGGAGGCTGGAAGCAGAAGTTCATGGTGGGTGTTCGGAGACATGATTCTCTCAAATAGAGGGAAAGCTTTAACCAGGCTCTGAAGGAAAATAGAACATACAGCTTTAAATGAACCTGATGCAGGGAAGGGATGCTCAAGCATTCTGTCTGTAATAAAGAGGATGTGAGAGAGTAGATGTATATATGGAAATTAGGAGGGTTACTGGCACAAGACCTTGGTGGACCCTAATGTGGCACTGAAGAGGTGACATAAACACATTTGCATTTTAAGAGAAATAAGAAAGTAGCCAACCAATGAACAAAATACATACTCCGGTTTCAGAATATAAATTCAAGGATCTTCATGGCCAAGCTCTTGCCTCATCTATTTCCACTTGTCCCTAGAAGCTCTCCTCCTCTAACTTCAAATTTCCCCACCAGGGTTAGCATTGCCTTTTCTAGTGTCTATTTTTTTGTGCATTTACATCCATTCAAATGCTTTTTCTAGTTCCTTAAATGTCTTCCCCTTTTCTGAAACCATCAAACTCCTCACTCTATAGAGCAAGCTCTAGCATTTTCTCCTCTGTGAAGCTATTTTCCACTATATTTTCATGGACCACATGTACAAGTCGATGTGAAGATGTGTATACCCACCTTTCTATTTCCTATCCATAAAATTATAGTACCTAAATTACTGAACTAGAATTATTGCACCTAAATTTAAATCTTTACCCACAGGACCTAGCACAGAGCCCAGCAATTATTAAAAGGCAGGAAGGAGGGAAGGGAGGGAGGGAAGGAGGAAAGGAAAGAGGGAGAGGGGGGGACAAAGTTATTTGATTAATATGTGATATTACCCTACTATTTCCATACAAGGGTAATATGCTGGAGTGATAAAAAGACTTCCCATGAAAATAAGTAATCATCTCCACAGAATCCTTGACAGATGGTCATACAGACTTGCTTGAACATTCAGTAACTGCAGCTCATTATTTCTAAACCACTCCATTGTTTAAAATGTTGGATTTTTAGAGCTGACATTTGCCTCATAACTTCTATGCATTGTAACTAGTTCTTTTCCCTGAGGACTAGGAAAAAAGTAAAATAAACTGACTCTAGGTGTTTTATGTTACTCGTTACACATCTCTGGACAGTTGCTGTTTGATAACTCATGGCATAAAATATATAGCATTGATTAAGCATAATAGGAAAACCATATTCGAAACTAATGTTATCAGATTAATTTCACTCACTAGCTGATCTCGTTGGAGTCATCTACATGTACCCTTATTTCTTGAAGATTTTCATTCTTAGTTTGTTGACATTCTTCCCAAGATTTTTGTGTGTCCTGATCTATGATGATTTTAATATCCCTATAGATAATCTTTCTAATACCCTGGACTTGATATTCTCTCCTTCAACGAATTATTACAATACATTTCTCTGTCATCCACAGTATGCATGGTTCTACCTAAGACTTTGCTGTTAGCAATAACCGGTAATACTTTACAACCTCACATTTAAGAACTCTGTCCTCAGCACTTGCTACCTATTCTTCTTATTTGTCTAGAACCCTGATTTTAGATTCTGTTTGTACTCCAAAGGGACAAACAATCCATTGATTATTAGTGTCCTTATAAGAAGGGGCATTAGAAAGCTTGCTTCATTTTTTTTCTTTTGCCATATGAGCACACAATAAAAAGTCTACAATCTACAAGCCGAGAAAAGGGATTTCACCAGAACCCGATCGTGTTGACACCTTGATCTTTGACTTTCAGCCTTCAGAACTCTGAAAATAGAAAATTATTTTGTTGAAGCCACCCAGTCTATGCTATTTCATTATGGTAGCCTGAGTTAACTAAGACAGTACTATTCTCTATGCAGTATGACAAAAGGATGACAAATGTATTATGTTGCATAATAATGTATATTGGCCTCTTTTTTTTTTTTATTATGCCACCATTATAATTGTATCAAACTTCTTAAAGGTTTGCTTTCAAATACTCACACATCTTTATTTCTTTCTGTCTTGGCCTCCTTCCTTAAAGATTTTCTTCATTTCATCTGGAAACTATACTTCCTTCCTGAGGAAAAAAAAAAAAAAAAACAGAGCATATGGTTGTTTATTTTAAGGACTTACTATTTCTTATCTAGCCATGTGATCATTCTGTCTTTATTGCTTAAAACATTTGTGACAATATCAGACTGGAAAACAAAGACAGTGTTGATTGAAGTTCACCTATTGCTTTCATCATAATCTATATTTCCTGGACCTAAAATTGAACAATATTTTTTTCTGAGTGCCTTGTTAAAACATCACTTATAAATTGCCACTCCAAATTATCTGTGTTTCACATTCAATTTGTCAAAAAAATCATGTTGAAAATTGTTTTAAGTACATTTGTGCTCTGGTTTATTATCTTATGTATTCGGCAAAATACTTTAATACCTATAGTTATCTACATATAAATGTCTTACTGTAACTATTTTCTTTTATAAAAATGTGGTAATTATCTACAAGTAAGGATCAGTAATCCACCAATCTTTCTCTTAGTTCTGTGTAAGTTAGCAGCAATGTTTATGAATTCTCTACCTGTTCTGTAGTCATATTTTCTACAGGTAAGAAGAAAATGTTCACTGAGAAACGTAAGACATTTAGCCCTGGCTAGTGCAGGTCAATGGACTGAGCTCCGGCCTGTGAACCAAAGGGTTGCAGGTTCAATTCCCAATCAGAGCACATGCTTAGGTTGCAAGTCAGGTCCCCAGAGGGAGCCCATGATAGAAAACCACACATTGATGCTTCTCTCCTTCTTTTTCTACTTCCCTTCCCCTCTATCTAAAATAAATAAATATTTTTAAAAGAATGCCCAACTTTTAAAAAAGAAATATAAAACATTTAACTATTGAAGCGGACTTTTATCTTTCAATGCAATTCACCAGGATGTTAGTATTAGTTTTCTTTTTATCTTTTTAAACTATCTTATCAGTGTTTAAATGTTAATAACTTCATGTTCTAGCACTTATATTTTACTACACTTGATCTTAGCCAAAAGGCCGAGAAGCGATCTAGCACTTATATTTTAAAGGTTGTGTGTACTATTTATTAATGAGTTAAAGTGTAAATACTTTAAAACATGTACCTTTTACTTACCTTTCAAATGAATGTATGACATTTTGAATGAATTCAACAAGCTTGAAAACATTGTTCAATGATCCAATATATATTAATTGTTCAAAATTTGACTGACAATACCAAGTATTGTTCTATCCTTGTTCTAAAGTATTTTAGAATACAATGTAAAGCTATATGAGTAAACATGTGTTTAAAGCAGTAAAACACATCTAAGTTAAAATACTATAGAAAAAAAATAACAGTTTAACATGAAAGGATGGAGTTTTAAGAGCACTGTGAACATTCGAGTGTGCCTATTCCCAGACGGTGAGTCGATGGGGAGCAGAGCAATGATGAGAGGTGAAGATGGAGATATTATTTTACAAAATAGAATTAAAGAAACATTATTCTGTAATGTTTTCTTAAGCTATCCTGGACCTTAGAATCTTATCTTGAAAAAATGGATAATTATTGAATATTTTCTAATAGGGAAATGGCAAAAATTATACACACATTTTAGAGTCACTGCAACTTCATGTAAAGAATATATCAGAGAAAAACTAGCCTGAATGAAAAATCTACTTCAGTGAAAATATAATTGTAATAAAGAAAAAGTCATACTTAAAGGTGGTGTGAAATATAGTGGTTTTAGTGCTGACGGAGAGAAGTAGACAGATATAAGACATTCAAAGGCAATATATAACATTACAATATGTTTAATTTTTACTCTAAAAATATAGCATATCAATTATTTATAATTTAAATGAGAAGAAATATAATAATAAAACAAAAGGCCAAGAAATGTCTTTGGATATCTTATAGAATTGTCAATTTGAAGAAGAGTGAAAATTTAAAAAAAGTTTAATCTGAAGGATCAATTCCAGTTATATGTATAGTGTCCTTTACTAGAATGATACCAAATACACAAACTTTAATATTAACCAAAGTACGTGATGAAAGCTCAAATTCCCCTCCGAGCAGTGATGGAGTAACTGGTATCACCCTAGCTCCAAATAAGTGAGGAAAGTGTTTTTAGGTATTGAACAAAATATGTGAAACTTGAGAGAAGAGAAATTTCAAGTTGAAGTCCCCCTGTCGTTCATGTTTCTACATGGACAGGCTTCGCAGAAAAGGGCTCAGTGAAGAAGACGCGAAGCAAAGCAGGGTGTTCTTGCTGACAGGAAAAGGCCGAGCTCAGAAACCTTCAGGGTGGAACACTGGAGATAAAAGAGAAGAAAAGCTGCACAGAAGTGAATACGAAATGTCTACATGGAGGTTTTGTGAGTCTTTGCCTAAGTGTGATCTGCGGTTTATGGAGAGCAACCTTTTGAGGCCGGCCGGCAGAGAGGGGCTGCTGCGGGGCTGCTGGCTGAGTGAAAACACCGGAGGTCGTGCAGTGCTGGGAGAATAGAAAATCCTGGCCAAGGACAAATTAATTTGCACCAGAGTAAATCCATGCCTTAGGAGTAAAGATTATCTGCTATGTAAAGGCCAGATTCTATGAATAAGGTCAAAACAGAAATAGCATTTTCACACAATAAAATCAAGCCTGGAAGACCAAAATAATTTACCAGTTATTTAACTTTTTTCCAAACAAAACTTAATATTCTTTAAAGGAATACCACATGATCCAGATGAGTTCCAACATGTCATCAAAAATGTCTGGCATAAAGTTGAAAAATAATTTTTCTTATGAAAAACCAGAAAAAATGGTAATTATAAACAAGTAAAACAGAACATGTGATGACCCAGATGCTGGAATTAGCAGACAGGGGCTTTAAAAAGCTATTGTAAATATGTTCAATCATACAAACAAAATTATTGACATAATGATTGAAGGGAATGGCCATCTCAGCAGGGGAATTGAATGAATCTGAATAAACCAGCTGAAAATTTCAGAATTAAAGATTACAATAAAGAATATGAGAAATTTACTGGACTAGCATAACAGCAAATTAGAGATTGCAGAAGAAATGTTAGCTAAACATATAAAGATTTATAGAAATTATAAATCTGGCATGTCAGAAAAATAAAATATTTGAAAACAATAAACAGCGTTTCATTTTGGACAATATCAACAATTAAAATATAATTACAATTGGTATTCTAGAAATAAAACTGCCAAAATATGTTTGAAAAAATACTGGCACTTTTTGGGTGGAAAAGCATAAACCTACATATCAAATGCCTGACAAATGTTAAGGATAAATACAAAGAAAATGATACTTAAGAATATAATAACATATTGAAAGTCAACCTTTTTTTATTTCTGTAAGATTTTATTTATTTGTTTTTAGAGAGAAGGAAAGGGAGGGAGAAAGAGAGGGAGAGAAACATCAATGTGTGGTTGTCTCTCATACAGTCCTCACTAGGGACCTGGCCCAAAACCCAGGCATGTGCCCTGACTGGGAATCGAACCGGTGACCTTTTGGTTCACAGACCTTGCTCATTCCACTGAGCTACACCAGCGAGGACTGAAAGTCAACTTTAAAAACAAAAAAGAAAAGACCAAACTAATGAATAGGCCATGTTAAATATAAGGCAACAATCTTAATGATATATCATAAACAAGTCATAAGAAAATAGAAAAACATCTTTAAAGTGGAAAAAGGAGGGGGAAGTCTATCTAGAACTCTATGTCAGACTAAATTTAACTTTACAATGGATTATATTTCAGATAAGTGGGAGCTCAGAGGACTTTGTAACTGCTAATATACTCAAGAAGAAATGAAAAACAAAAAATCAAATTAGCCCTGGCTTGTGTGGCTCGGTGGACTGAGTGCCGGCCTGTGAACCAGAGGGTCACCAGTTCAAGTCCCAGTCAGGCACTTGCCTGGATTGCAGGCCAGGTTCCTTTTGGGGGTGCATAAGAGATAACCAAACATTGATGTTTCTCTCCTTCTCATTCTTTCACTCTCCCCTCTTTCTAAAAATAAGATAAATAAAATCCTTTTAAAAAATAAAATTAAGCCCAAATAAATAGTAAAAAGGGAATAAAGAGGAAAAATGAAATAAGAAACAAGAAAATTAATGAACTTATAATCTCATTTCTTACATTATTAAGAAAATTAATAAATCTCTGAGTACACTGATCAAAAGAAAAAAGAGAAAAATACAAATTAAAAATATCAGAGGAGATATCTTCACAAATCCTATCAATATACAGGGGTGAGCAAAAGTAGGTTTACAGGTGTGAGTGCAGGGAATATTGAGTTTATTCTTATTTATTAACTATTGTATTATATTTAGTATTACAACTGTAAACCTTTTGTCATCCACTATATTGAAAAAATAATGGTGGAATACTATGAAATCTTCATATTATGAAATCTATTATGAAATTCTAATGGCAATAAATTAGAAACTTAGAAGAAATTAGTGAATTTATTTACTACACAAAGTAACAAAATTGACTCTAGAAGGGTAAATCAGAATAGTTCTGCGTTTATTCAAATTAAATTCATAATAAAACACTTTCCTCTTTCTATTGGAAAACAATAGTTTTCTACAGATGGCTATGCCTGGTGAATTCTTTCAAACATTTAGAGAAGAAATACTAAAATTCCTATGCAAATATTTAGAGAAACTGAAGAAGGGGAGAATACTTCCAAGTAAATTTTAGAGGTACAACATTACTGTGATATCAAAACCAAATAAAGATTAAAGGAGAAAAATTCACATTAATTTTAGAAAAATGCCTTATATGGACAAATGTGTGTGGCTATGACGTGAAAATAATTGGACTGAAAATATGAAATTATGGAGATAAATATCATTAAATAAAAGTTGAGTGCCCCCCTGCCACCAACCCCTGACACACACAGATTTTGAAGATAGTATTCTTTGGGACGGAGAATGTATAAATTCTGTTCAAACAAGTTTGGAAAATGGTTAATCAAAGATGTAGTCAATGCAAGCATCCTCATCAAAGGGGGAATAGTAGAGGTGAAGTTTAAGTTGAAACTATCATAATAGGACAATTAAAAAAATACAACCTTATATTGTGAGGAGATGAACTTCTTTCATCCAATATAAAATCTACCTAATTATGTATTTGGTAAAAGAACATTTCAAATAATAACAATGACCAAATTTAATACTTTCAGAGTAATCAAACAACATCTATAAGAAGTTATAATGCACTGTAATTTGTTTCCCTCTGGAGAGTGTTCTGGTTTGTAGACTAAGAATTTTGAACAATTTTTAAGTCATCCTAAAATAGTTATCCCTTCTGATTTAAAAAGCGCATACATTATTTTTAAATTAAGAAAAATATAGTGAAATCAGATACCAGTGAAACTGAAAACCTGCAAGATGATACTAATACTTGGAGGTATGCCAATCAGCCCATCAATCAATCTTAAAGTAACAGCCATCCTTCACTTAGAAGAGAGTCCAAAACTTCTGCAGTGTTGAAGAATTATTTATTGAAGGAGCCTTCAAACTAACCCAGGAGGACCTATCCCTGCAGATATACAAATACAAGTAAGCATATCCTCAGAAATTACGTACAAGTTAAAGGTACTGTCTCACCTGTCTAAGCGTATATTGCCTTGAATAGAATCAGATGTGCTATCACAGTTTATGACTGTGATCTTCTCGATGCTGAAAAGAGAACCCAAAAAGTGTTCTCTTCAACAATTGTATATTTTAAATTATACATCTTAATATTTTTTTTAATTTATTTATTTTTAGACAGAAGGGAATGGAGGGAGAAAGAGTTGGGAAGAAACATCAATGTGTGGTTGCATCTCACATGGCCCCCCTGGGGACCTGGCCTGCAACCCAGGCATGCGCCCTGACAGGGAATCAAACCTGCGACCCTTTGGTTCGCAGTCCGTGCTCAATCCACTGAGCTACACCAGCCAGGGCTTAATATTAATTTACATTTACAATATTTAAATATAAACATTTAAGTTACTGTAAATAATAATTTTTCAGATATACCTGAAAATATTAGCTTTTCAAGTGTCAAAAATCTTCAAATGAAAGGCATTTTGATTATGTCCTTCAACCTAGCTAACTGTGCTTAAATGATATTAATAAAAAGAGAGTTTTGCTCAGACCAGTGTTCTCATGGTTTATTTTATTTTTAAAGAAATCTCAGTGAGGATATGAGCAGATGCCCTGCAAATCACAGGCAACCTCCCACACCACACAACTGCTTTTACAGAGATGCTCACCAAAGTGAAAAAGCAACTGAACCTTAAACAAAAACTAGTAAGTGTTATGCCATCCAACAAAGGAATCAAAGAGAAAAACACAAGAATTTATCTCTGTTACCAAAACAGTAGTTACTCCATTAGAGCCATTAGAGTGTTTTGAGACAATTTTCCTTATTTCTATTGTTTTGGATTTCATACAAAGCATTTCATAAAAATGAGGACTACACATTTCCCATGACTGTTTATCGGGAACTAGCGGATTAGCCCAGCATCACTTCTGTCTGGCGCGCCCCTCGAATAATCTTCCAGGTCAGCTCACATCATCACACCGTTTCTATTCGGCGCCTCCTGGTTGCATTCAAGTTCATACTTGTAATATGGCTCCAAGTACCTTGTGATCTCATCTCTTTCTTGCTCCTGGCCTTTCATATACACTCTTTCTTCTGCCTGAGACTTATCTCTGACTCCTTCTCACTCCTCAAACTGACAACTTTCTAGCTCTTCATATGAGCCAGATTAAACCTTCAAAGCTATTCTAGATTGGAGACCAGCATGAATGTTGGCTCAGGCTCAGCAAGATTGTGCTCTGTATGTTTTAGCAATCACCAAACAATGAGGCGCACAAATGATGAAGGAAACAAGGATTCAAAGTAGGAGAAAATCAAAGATGTTCAGACATTTATTTGGTGGTTATGAAAATTCCACTAAACAAAGGAAAAAGGTTTGTTGGAAAAGCCCAAACAACTTTTGTAGGATCCATTAAAAATACTTTATCTACTTCCACAAGGAGAACTTTATTGAATTCTTAAACAATTGAAACTTAGCGTTTCTTATATTCCTTGTTTTAATTGAATGTTTGACTGCCCATTTACTTTATCATATTCTAAACTTAATGAGCAGGGGCCTGAGGATGCCTGTATTTTATCTAGCAGAATATGTAGCATTAGCAGGCAGTCTCTATTCATTCATAGAACCTGAATATTTCTCATGTGTCTACTATAATCAAAACGTGTTATTGGAAATGAACAGAGAGTTAGAGAGGCAATATCTTTGTAAAACCCTATCTTCACAAATTTAAAAAAAATAGTCTTCCAGGCACTAACAACTGATTACAAATAAGAAATATTTTTTTTAAACTGGACTTCTTATATTCAATAATAGAAGGTGGAAGACAAATATGAAATATAGACTGCTGAGGGGTACAAACTGTTTCAACTAGCATACCCCACACCAAAGTACTAAACATGTCAAGCAATAGGCATATTGGAACGACAACAAATGTTAAAAGAATGTATATGTAGGTCTCCTTCAGATAATCCTCAAAGAAACACTATCAATGGAAATACGGTTCAGCTGAGAATGTGGACTTCACCAGGAAAGGCAAGAGGACCGGGGTGCAGTGGGGGGTGGCCACTGAGTCTTGAAATGCATCCAGATAACTGGAAATGTAGGCATGTGCAATATGAGTAGAGGTTGAATTCTTGTAATGAAAAAACAAAATGTAAAGAAAAGAAAAGCTAGTAAATACCCTGCAACAAAAATAATATATCCCAGCATAAAATAGGAAATTGGAGGAAGGTGGGTGCTGTTGTTAAACCTGAGTTTCTCTAAAGGCATTATCTTATTTCATAGCATTGCCCCAATAATGTTCGCTCCTTATCTGCTACAGAGGTTCTTTGTTGCTTAGTATGTGAGCAGAGTATTTTTTTGTACAGAGACAATAAAACTAAACAATACCCACAACTTCTGCTGCTGCAAGTTGTCAGATGATGGTGGGAAAAGCACATTTTTAAATAGAGAATAGAAAAAATGTTCAGGAAACTGTGACCTTTAGAAGTGACTTTATGCATGCAAATGGGAAGACCAAGAAGACAGATGTTTTCTGGAAAGAGATGAGTATAAAGGGGGGAGGGGTAGTAATTTGTTAATAGGATTGAGTTTATTGTTTTAGGTTAAGTCTTAGTTCTCTGCAGTTTCCTGGAAGCCTGGCCATCACAGAAGCACTACCAGCTGCCACCGCAGACTCCTGAAGCAACTGTGGAATAGCAAATAGCTAGACTGTCCCTGAAAAAGTGCCAGTTTGCTTCTCTTTCCCCAATTTCCTATACACACACACACTGCAGATTTACTTTCACTGCATTTTTGGATTAGAAGGATGCAAATGTGTTTTTCCTACTGTATCAAAGTGTAATATGGATCTGCATGAGAAGAAAAGAATCCTCTCCTTAGAGAGGTAAACTGAACCCATCTCTGCATCACAGAGAAGATTTAGATCTCAATGCCCTGCTGCAAACATAGTCATTAGAATACAAGGATAATTAAGCAGTTTTCAAACCCAATGGGAAAGAATGGGATCAAATGTACCCCCAGCTGGCATGGGGAACTGGGAACTGGCATCTGTGGCTTATAATTCCAACCCTTATGTTGTAAGAAAAAATGGTCATACTCTATTAGGGTCTATTTTCAATTGATCATTGTCTCTTTTCAGTCAGTTCATTTACAAGCCTTGTAATTAACCTTCACCTAGAGGTTTCATTTGCAGAAATGGATGGCATATTTTTGGCAGTGTTGTTTGAGGAGTAGAATGAGATCAATATAATCAATAAGATTAAAATAGAATGTATTCAAAGTGTTCAAGGCAATTGGACACATTTGACATATCTTGGCACATGAAAGATGAGATTGAGGAAATCAGTTAATTCCAATTTATAATAATAATGAAAGAGCAAACTAAATGAAAAACAAGCTTCCTAAGGGGGGAAATAAAACACATCTTGCAAAGCTGTCCTTTGCCTCACTAAACTGAGGTGACAACTGTGCAGGGATTTCCAACCCTCTTGTTATCACTGCCATCACTGTCACCGGGTCACCTTTTCACACGGCACATTAGTTACACACATTTCTGTAGAAACTGCAATCATCAGGTTTCACCGTCATGTTCTCCAAAATGTTTATTGACAAAATGGAAGTAATTCAATGCATCAGCAAAGATTAGAACTTCCAGAGTTAAATCAATAATTTTAAAAAAGACACATGATGTTTCTGAACAAATATAAATTTAAGAAATAGCAATAAAAGTGACTAGTAATAATTAATATAATAGAACTAATAAATATAAACACATTATGTGTTCAATTTGTCCTCTTAGGTAATGGACATGAAGTTGGAAGGAGCAGGTCAATTACTTCACCCGGGAACCAAAAAAGAAGCTTACTGACTATTCACATCTATGGACCCGTCCTACTCTGGACGCACTTGTGTAAGGTCAAAATTACTCATCTATTGCCCTTGCTTATTCTTTTCTCTGTCAGACAACAACTTTCATGAAACAAATCATTGATTTTGCAAAATATTCTTTCATTTGTAATTTGTAGGGTAGCATTAAGGATGATGTATGAAAGAGACAAAAAGGGGGTAATATAAATGGGGTAAAACAATGCATGGAGAAAGTAGTTCTAGATGTAATGTGCAATTAACCAGCTCCAGATGAAGGAAGAATTTTTATACGAGTCATCATTTGTTAAAACATATACCATTTCTCCCCATTTATAGAATAATCCTACAGATGGGTAAACACACAAAGTTAAAAAGATAGGAAAGAATAAAGCCTGGAATGTGCTCCTATTTGCCTGATATTAGAATGAACTGGTTTTGTGTCATTCACAGACCTAGGCAGCTTTTGCTAGCTTCACTCCCATGTCACAATGTGTTGACGCATTATGTACTTTCTAACACATTTGGAATGCAAGGTTTCCCCAGTGAAGCTCAGTATCTCAGAGGATGAAAACAAAATCTAAACACTGTCAGAAACAACCAAATCTGCTCTAATTTAGAGACTCAATGGATTACCCATTGTCTTGAGATATTTGTTATTTGAGAAATAAACCATTTTTAAAGTTTTTACTTATTTAATTATTTAACTTTCGTTTTTGGCATGCATACAGGTATTAGGTTATTTAGATCACATTACCAACAGAAATATCAGGAAATGGGAAACTTTAGCAAATAGAAAAATTACAAAGAAAAAATTAAATGAGGTTATAAAATATTACATTCACCACTGCTAATAATTTTTGTGAAGTTCCCTCTATCATTGTGTCTCTGTGTATACATACATAGAGAAAATGAATATATCCATATAATCATTAAACATGTACCTAATTTTTGATTGCTACATTCTAGCTAGTATTTAGATTTCATAAATCCTTACAGTTAAACATTTGCATCCCTTCTATCATCTTACAGCCATGGCTGCCAAGTCCATTTATGAATCAAAAATACTGTCTCCATTTATTATTATTTCTTAGTAGAGGTTTGTGTATCTAAGTTGGCTTTAGATAGACAGATGGAGAGTGTAAAGGACATGAAACTCCAAGAGTCTGGGATTTCAGAACAAGTTACATTGTTTACTAGCCCGGTCAACTTTGGAAATGTACTTAAACTATGAACTTTGGCTTCTTTTTCCAGTCTTGCATATAATGTATTCTCAATAAATACTTGCTACTTCATTATTTTTAATACTGCCATGTTCACCTTTCACCCACATAAGATTACATTTTATTTTTTAAATATGAAATAAGTTCTTTGCAATGACCTTGTCATGACAAATATATTTCTTTTTATTTGTCTTTGGTTACTGTTGTGTTGAGTATCTTTGATTCTTACTCTTGGAATTGACTAATACTACATATTTTTATCTAGGTGATGGTAATTGAACATGTTTGTATACCCATGCTTTTAACCTTTTGCTTTTCATATCTTCTTGCTATTATTTTCTTGTTCCATATATTAACTTTGTTGATTTTATTGTTAGATATCCTTTTAATAATTAAATCAAATAATTCTCCTTTTTTTATTGCAGGTAAGTGGAATTTTGTTGATGTTCAATTGAGAAAAATATACTTATTTTTAATAGACATCAGAACATTATAATTTGTAATTTCATTGGCTGCACTTAATTTTTTACATTAGTGATCATTTATGCACTTTATTAATTTGATACTGAGTGCTTTGTACTGAATATTTGTCTCCCAAATATTCTTATGTTGAATTCGTAATCCCTATTTGGAAGTGGGACCTTTGGGAACTAATTTATTCATGGGGGTGGGACCATTGTGATACAATTAGTGTTTTTACAAGAAAAGACCAAAGAAAAATGATCTCTCTCCAGCATGTGAGGATACAGCAATAAGGTGTCCACTTGCAAACTAGAAAGAAGGTTCTACTAGAAATTAAATTGGCAGGCACTTTGATCATGGACTTACCAGCCTCTGGAATTGTTAGAAATAATATTTATTGTTTAAGCCATTCAGTCTGTGGTGTTTGTTACAACAACTTGAGCTAAGACACTTGGGAAAGCTTAATGTAAAATTTATATCACAAAGAGTCAATTTAACAAGAATCATTTTAAACAGGTATCTTTTTCTCATTTACTTAATGTTTCTAAATTATATCAGCCTATGTATTTCATTCCCTTGACTTCTCATAACTATTTTTAACAATGCAACACTTTTGATTCTGTGGCTTCTGTATTTTTATATTACAGAGAAAAATCTCCTAATTTGTTCTTCTATTCTGAAGCATTTTAGCGATTACACTTATTTATATCAGATTTTAGAAATACATAGGTATGTGTATATTAAAACACAATAGCTTTTAATTGCATTGTTAATCTCTATTTGTGTCTTTTGATGTGATGGCATTTGTATTATTTTTAGTCAATTTGAAAAGAGGGCACTGAAATATTTTTGTTGGGAAAATTAAAATATTTATTAAATTTCCACTAAATGAATATGTATATTCATATGAGGGGGGCATATGTATCTGCCTCAGATGATTTGAGGGGATCCCAAACTGGAATTTGTTTATAAAAATGTGCATTTATCTTACATGTTTAAACTTCAGTCACACCTATCGAGACATTTTTAACACGGCTCAAAACAGTTTTTGAACTTGTCGATTCTGATGTCTTTTAGTGTTTTCGCCATTTTTTGTTTCGTCTCTTCTACATCATCAGGACATTTCCCTTTGAGGATTTTTTTTCATCCAGAGAAATAAAAAACAGTTGCTTGGGGCAAGAACGGGTGAATGGGAGGGTATGGCATGGGGGTCGTGTTGTTTTTGAACACTCAGCTCAGTGTGGGCCGATGCGCTTGGAAATCACGCATCATGAAATGGGCACATGAGTTGAGTCTTTAAAAAAAGTTCACTGAAGCCAAATGCAGCCTCTCACAGCCATGTCAGCTGGTACACTGATACAGATGAGTTCCTAGAACACTCACCTAGAAGTGGAAAGCGTGTACTACAAGGGGCCTGCCCTCTAAAAGATAATTCCAGGTTTTTTTTTTTTTTTGTGTGTGTGTGTGTGTGTGTGTGTGCGCGTCCTCCTGTGTGTGTATAATATATAAAATTACTGGAATACTGGTTATTTGATTTTTACGTAACTCTTGATTTTAGGATGTATTTATTATTTATTATAGAAATGTGTGTACTCAGAGAACAAAGCATAGTAATTTGTACATTTGGAACAGTAATGTGAAAGATCCTATTTCAGGGGTCCCCAACCTCTGGGCCAAGGACTGGTACGGGTCTGGGCCTGCTAGGAACCAGGCTACACAGCAGGAGGTGAGCCTGAATGTACTGTGCTTGAACCATCTCCAAACCATCACCCCCACCCTGGTCCACGGAAAAACGATCTTCCACAAACCTGGTCCCTGGTGCCAAACATGTAGGGTACCACTGCCCTATTGTGTTCTATTTGATGTACAAAAAGTTTAAAGTCCTGTATACCATTTATCCAACTAGAAAGATTAGTAACTCACTTAATTAGCCTAAGCAGAAATGATCAAAATATAAAAAAAACATCAGATTTAGTTACTCCTGGAATAAGAGGAGTACATAAGTTTTGGCAAAAACACATTGTATCTGAGTTCCTCTGATATCATAGATGGCAAGTATGTTAATGATCTCAAAATCTCAGTAATTATTACTTATTCAAATACTTTAACTAGGAAGAAACATATGTGAGAGCAATATCTCAGATATAATATTTTAAGGCTATTCTTGGATCATCTATCTATAATGTTTAAAAAACATAATCAACAGATAAAACTTCTACGGCAATTAGTACTAACTCTTCACTGAGTAAATCTATAAAACGATTATCTCTGTAATGTCGCTACTTTAATACATGATAATATTTTTTTAAAGATTTTATTTATTTATTTTTAGAGAGAGGGGAAGGGAGGGAGAAAGAGAGGGAGATAAACAGCAATTTATGGTTGCCTCTCACATGGCCCTCACTGGGGACCTGGCCCGCAACCCAGGCATATGCCCTGACTGGGAATCAAACCGGGACCGTCTGGTTCCCAG
>PVJI01017667.1:0-35164 GCA_004026765.1 Micronycteris hirsuta | reverse complement strand
GAGTAAAATGGGTCAAATATATGGTAAAAGAAGATGATTTGACTTTGGGTGGTTGGCACACAATAATACAATATGCAGATCATGTATCATAGATATGTACACTTGCAACCTATATAATCTTACTAACCAATGATACCCAATAAATTTAATGTAAAAAGAAATAAAATGAAGAAAATAAAGACCATGGTTTCACTCTAAAAAAAAAAAAAAAAAAAGAAAAGCTTTTGATAAAATCTAACATCCATTTATGATCAAAATTCTCAGCAAAATGGGAATAGAGAGAATATACCTAAACATAGTAAAGGCTGTATATGACAAACCCACTGCCAGCATCATACTCAATGGGCAAAAAGTACAAGCGTTCCTCTTAAGATCAGGAGCAACAGAGATGTGCACTTTCACCTCTCTATTCAATATAGTTCTGGAAGTCCTAGCCACAACAATCAGACAAGAAGAATGAATAAAAGGCATTTACATTGAAAAGGAAGAAGTAAAACTGTGTTTACTTGCAGATGGCATGATACTGTACATAGAAAACCTCAAAGATTCCACCAAGAAATTACTAGATCTGATAAATGTATTCAACAAAGAAATGGGATACAAAATTAATATTGAGAAATCAGTTGCATTTCTATATGCCTCTAATGAACTAACAGAAAGGTAAACTAAGAAAACAATTGCATTCACAATTGCTTCAAAAATAGTAAAATACTTAGGAATAAACCTAACAAAGCATGTAAAAGACCTGTACTCAGAAAATTATAACACACTGAAGAGATTGAAGATGATACAAATAAGTAGAAGCACATGATGTATTCATGGATATGAAGAATTAATATCACTAAAATGTCCATACTACCTGAAGCAATCTAGATTCAACACAATTCCTATAGATTCCAATGATATGCTCTGGTGGGTGTGGCTCAGTGGATTGAGTGCTGGTCTGTGAACCAAAGGGTCACCGGTTCAATTCCCATTCAGGGCACATGCCTGGATTGCAGGTCAGGTCCCCAGTAGGAGGCATGTAAGAGGCAACTACACTGATGTTTTTCTCCCTCTTTTTCTTCATCCCTTCCCCTCTCTCTAAAAATAAATAAATAAAATATTAAAAAAGGATTCCAATGATATATTTCACAGAACTAAAACAAATATTTCAAAAATTTATATGGAACCACAAAAGGCCCCACATAGCAACAGCGATCCTGAGAAAGAACAAAGTTAGAGGAATAATGTTACCTAATATCAAACCATACTACAAGGCCATAATAATCAAAACAGCCTGGTACTGGCATAAAAACACACATAGATGAATGGAACAGAATAGAAAGCCCAGAAATAAACCCATTGCTGGATAGCCAATTAATATTCAGCAGAGGAAGCAAGCAAATACAGTAGGCTAAAGATAGTATATTCAATAAATAGTGTTGAGAAAATTGGACAGATACATGCAGAAAAATGAAACTAGACCACCTTCTTACACCACACACAATCTGCTAAATGGCCCACATCTCTGAAATATAATGATTTTCTTTCATAAATCCTATTAACTTTCAATGATTAGATCTTGTATTTTAATTGCAGAAAATTCACTCCTTCTTGCTGCAACTGTTTAAATATCCAGGAGCTTTCTTCAGCAATCTAAATTTAACATCTGTTTGTCTACAAGTCATGCTATATCTCTTCCTATTTCTTTTATCCATGAAGTTTGAATGCTCTGCTGGAATGCAAAACTTCTCTGAGGACTATTTACAACTGCTGCTCTAGCATGGATTTTGTAAGCCTCTACTACTTCAGGAAAAATAAGAAGTATTCCCCTGCATGCTGATGGCCACTCTTCTAATGTGCTTTAAGATTTAAAGACATTCACTATCAAAACTTGCTGCAACAATTGCTGTGTAGTGTTCCATTGTGTAAACATACCAAAGTTTTTGATCCACTTATTTACTGGATGGAACTGGAGAACATTATGCTAAGTGAAATAAGCCAGCCGGTGAAAGACGAATACAATATGATCTCACTTATAAGAGGAATCTAGTGAGCAAAATAAACTAACCAACAAAATAGAACCACAGGCATGGAAATATTGAACAGACTGAAAGTGACCAGAGGAGAGGAAGCATGAGGGAGGGGGATAATGGTGGAAAGAAGAGGAAGGGACTAGATAAAGAAAATGTATAAATGGCCCGTGGACATGAACAACAATGTGGGAATTGACTGTGGGAACAGAGGATAGGATGGGTTGAGGAGGGCAATGGGGGAAAATTGGAATGATTGAAATAGAAAAACAACAAAAATATTTTAAAAGGAATAAGTTCAAAATGGATAAAAAATTTAAACATTAGACCAGAAACCATAAAAATCCTAGAAGAAAACCTAGGCAGCAAAATCTCGGACATTGCTCGTAGAAATTTTTTATTGGATATATCTCCCCAGGCAATGCAAACAAAAGAATAAAAATAAACAAATGGGACTACTTCAAGCTAAAAAATTTTTTCAGAGCAAAGGAAATCATCAAGAATATAAAAAGACAATCCATACAATGGAAGAACATATTTGCCAATACATCTGATAAGGGGTTAATATCCAAAATTTACAAAGAACTTACAAAAGTCAACACCAAAAAACCAAACAACCCAACTAAAAAATGGGCAAAGGACCTGAATAGACACTTCTTCAGAGATGACATACAAATAGCCAATAGACATATGAAAAGATGCTCAGCATCACTAATCATCACAGAAACGCAAATTAAAACCATAATGAGATACCATCTCACACCTGTCAGAATGGCTATAATCAATAAATCAACAAAGAAAAAGTGCTGGCAAGGACGTGGAGAAAGGGGAATCCTTTTGCACTGTTGGTGGGAAAGCAGTGTGGAGGGACCTCAAAAAATTAAAAATTGATCTGCCTTTTGACCCAGTGATCCCACTTCTGGGAATATATCCAAAGGGAACCAAACACTAATTTGAAAGAACATAAGCACCCCTATGTTCACTGCAGTGTTATTTGCAATAGCCAATACATAGAAGCAGCCAGTGTCCATCAGTTGATAAGTGGGTAAAAGAACTATGTGACATTTACACATTGGAATTTTACTCAGTCATAAAAAAGGAGAAAATTTTACCCTTTGCAACAGTATGGATGGACCTGGAGAACACTGTGCTAAGTGAAATAAACCAGCCAGAGAAAGACAAATACTATAAGATTTCACTGCAACATGGAATCTAATGAACAAACTGAACTAACAAGGAAACCAGAGACAGAACCATAGATGGCGATCAGATGACAGATAGTGGTGGGGGAAAGTTAGGGGGTGGAGGGATTGAGCAAAAACGAAAGAGGACTTGTGAACATGGACAACAGTGTGGTGATTGCTGGGGGAGGAGGGTAAAAGGTGACTAAATGATAATGGAAAAAATACAACAAAGATGATAAAAATAGATAAAATTTTAAAAGTGATCAATTATTTTGTTTGTGAAATTAATCTAAAATAAAGGGGAAAAAACTCTTCTGCCCACTTTCTAGAGGAAGTCTCCCAATCATACATCTTACTATCAGTTACTGAGTATACGGAGACCTGCACACTTGGCCCAACTCTAGGACAGTGCCCCTTTCAAAGAACAAGCCAACTCTTGCTCACACCTGGCAAGCAGGAGTGCTGTGGGCTGAAGGTGGAGCATTCTAGTCTCCCAATGCTTCTACAGTCTGCTGCTTTTACCCACGTTTATATTTCTCCTCTGGAGTCTTCTTGGAAGCTTTTCCCAGCTCTGCTCCACCCTCTCCACCTCTTTCCTCTCCATCCTCACTTCTAAGTTTACAGCTGTGTCCCAGAGTCTTTCCACTGTGGGTCCAAGCCTTTCCTGTATCTGTCACCCAACCCTGAAAATATTTTAAAGGCTGGCCTTTCACAGAGCATCCTGTTTAGCTGACCTGGATATGTTTTGGGTGTGGCACAATACTACATATGATTTTCTAAAAGGCTGCCTTTGGCAAGCTCCAAATTGGTTTTTGCCAGTGACGTTTTTTTGTCTAAATTTTTAATTCTTTGTATCTTTTAAGAGGAAATTCAATCTGTGTGTTTCTGGTTCATTTGCAATTACAGTAACTTAGAACCCTGTGTTGTAAGATGTTTCTGAGGCTCATGAAGTTTATGAACTTTTTCATATGCTTTACAAACATTTTTCCTTGAACCTGGAAGTGGCTTTTGGCCAGCTAGCTATAAACTAAATTCAATGTGACACTGTGGTCTCAGTTCTAGACCTAGATTAACCAAAAGGTGTTTTATCACCCCCATTAAACAATCCTTGGAGTGGACTTGGTTATTGTATACTCACAGGAAGATAATTAATTAGGACCATTTGTCCTGGGGTGGGGGGCAGTCTCACAGTGTCTCAGCAGTTACAGGGTGGGCTGGGGGTGAGGTATAGAGAGAAGCCTGGAAAAGATGGTTTTAAAGTTTTAACCCTTTATGGTAATTCATGAACATGAACATGAACATGAACATGAAGAATCTCAGATCCAATCATCCCAGTTCCTGACAGGAAGTCCGACCTAAGGGAAGTTCGTAGGCATACATATCAGTGAAATAGCCAGGAGAACTAGATGGTGGCAAAAGTGAAGAATGTGCCTAAAGTAGGTCTTTGGGGACGGAAGTCACTGTAAGTGGAGCCACCTGTGGAAATGATGTGTAGACAATTAAAGTTGGGGCTGGAGTTTCCATTTCAGGCCATTTTAAAAGAAGTGAGAATAGTTTTTAGAGGTATTGCTGCACTTCAGAGGGGAAATGTCACACGGAAGGGAGAGTAAAGAGGCTTTGAGAAGTCTAGACTCACTGAAAGGCTGCAGACAAGGAATTGCTACAGGAGGCAGAGTTGAATAGTAAAAGTCCTTCTAGTGTTGTCAGGATATTGTCTCTGATGGTGCTAATGTGGTATTAGCCATGGCATCCCAAACAACCAGGACCTAACACTTCAACTTCACAAAATTTGAGTGGAAACTGGAGCTTGGCTGTGTCTGCCCTAACAGGTTTGCTAAGTAGCCAGCATATATCAGCACTAGTTAGGATCCATTCAGACTGGACAATGTCCATGATGTTTCAGTGCTTAATCATTTTTTTAACTTTTTTTCTTGATTTAAACTTTGTATACAAGCATCTTATATACAAGCTTAAAAGAGCACAGTTGTGGTTCCAGAGTAGTGACAAACAGAGGGTTTTTTAGATTAGTTTCAGTACAAGGTATGTCTTCCACCATACAATGTTATACAGTGGACATGGAAAGAATTACACTAAGAGAAGTTATGAGGAAAAAACAACACACCCACAAAAACTTAATAGAGAAGAGTTTTTTTATTTTTATTGTTGACACTATCACAGGCATTCCTATTTCTTTCCCCTTTGCCCACCTCCACTGTGGGGGGCTCTACCCGCAGGCCCCAACCCCAACCACCACTGATGAAAATAAGTCTACCAAGACATGATCTGCTTGGGGAAGAAAACTGACCAATCTCTCAAAGGAGAAGGACCAGGAGCCTGTTCCTCAATGGGTTTTTATTGGGTTTAATTTGCATAGGAGTACAGGGCATATGTGTAAAGTTCATCAATCATTGTCAGGCAGTAATGATCAAACAATAGATAACATTCAAAGAACTCTGAGGGCTTACTTTGAGTCAGGGTCAGATAGCTAAAGGGCCATAAAACTGGGGAAACAAACTCACTCTGTGCTTGGACCCTTATCATTTAAATTGAGGGCATAAACAAAGCAGATTTCAAAGGATTTTATGCATTCTTTCTTAGGCCTGATTGTCCCAGGGAACCAGCCCTTATCAGCACAGGGCCACACCCACCTGTGGCATTGTTTCAGGTTTAAGGCATAGTATCAAGGTTAAGTCAGGGAGGGGAATTAAGGCAGCCAAGATATTAGGAGACTTCTTGAAGACAGAATGAGGACTCAGGCTATGTCAAAGCCGAGGGGCAAGGGTCCATAACCCCCTTTTTCTGTAGGCCCCCAACTCCTTCCCCAAGGGCCCCTTCATGACAGTGCCTGTCTTAGGTCATCCCTCCTTTGAGGAATCTTACCCATCATTGGCTAACCAGTCATCTGCCTGGGGCCAAGCAGGGTGAAGTGAAAGGGAACAGAGGCAGCATGCCTACCAGGAAGATAAGCTTTGTCTCCTTAGTGGCTTATGGTCCCAAGGTCCTTTACTCAGCCTTAGCCATGGGGGGTGGTTACAGTTTCTGAAACCAGGCAGTTCCCAACACTCCACTCGTCCCTTCCCCTCCCTCTCCCCTCTGGTCATCACCACATTGTTTTCTGTGTCTATGGTTTATATATATATGTTTTTTGGCTAATCCCTTCATCTTCTTTCATCCAGTCCTCCCTCCCCATCTCTTATATAGTTTACAAAGAAGTACAAATTGGTAGTTACAAAATAGTTACAGGGATGTAAAGTACAATGTAAGGCATATGGCTAATAATATTTTAATAACTATGTACGGTGTCAGATGGGTACTGCAAATATTGGGGGGAACGTTTTGTAAAGTATAAGATTGTCTAAGCACTAAGGTGTATACCTGAAATTAATACAAAATGTTATTGTGTAATAAAATAAACTATAAAGGGAAAATGAATTACATAAGGTTAATATTAATAAATAAGGATATTTTAAAAAATAAATTAATATCCTATATTAAAATTACAAACTTCAAAATAAAATGAATACAGAAGAGAGATCCAGTTTTACCATGGTTAGGAGAGCCGTACTCTATTCGCCCCATCCTTGATTCAACAGTATTGAAATTTGAATTTTCTGTGGAGTCAAGCATGAGCCTCCTCTCCAGGGAATGAAGGTTGCTGTGTGTGGCCAATGTGATGAAGAGAGGAGACGTTTGGAGACTTATGAACTCCCTGACAAAGGAAGCAGCAGTTAGCCCAGCCCCTGACCTCATCATTTGAACCTTCTCCTTCCTCACTACGTTTCTAAATCCTAAGCACCCCTCCAGGTCCAGCTTAAGCCCCATCTTTCCATGAAGACTTCTTTGGTCCTTTTAGTCCATGTGGTGCCCTTGTTCATCTCTCTGCCCTGGACATTCACAGTCCACGACATTTTACTGACATTTTGTTGCATTGCTATTCTTCTACTTATAGATGTTTGACTGGTCTCCCCCAACTGCATTCTCCAGGACTAGGGTTGTATAAGACTAAATATTCTTATTACTAAAAGTTTTTGTTATATATTTTCCCCTACTTGTTTTCCCCCAATACTTTTTTTCTATCCTTGCCAATTTGTTTTCTTTAGATTGATTTTAGAATTGACTTGTCAAATTATAAAAAAACCCACACACATTCTATTGGTATTTTATTTAAATTGCATTTAGTTTATAGATTATTTGGGTGTAAAATTAACAAACTGATGTAGGTATTACACTAATAGTTCAACTAATATTAAATAACTCCTTAATTCATATAATTAAATTTCCTAGCTCACTTTGCATTATTCTTTTAATATAATGTTGGAATTAAAACACATACAATTGTCCTGGCTGGTATAGCTCAGTGGATTGAGCATGGACTGCAAACCAAAGGGTTGCCGTTTTGATTCCCAGTCAGGGCACATGCCTTGGTTGTGGGCCAGGTCCCCAGTGGGGGCCACATAAGAGGCAACCACACATTGATGTTTCTCTCCCTGTTTCTCCCTCCCTTCCTCCTCTCTAAAAATAAAGAAATAAAACCTCAAAAAATAAAATGCATATTATTTGATTTATAATTTTTACATGTAATTGATAAATGGAATTGACACCTAGTCTTACTTCTTCTCTCTCTCTCTCAACACCCTCTCCATTTTTTATATCATTGCCAAACTTTACTATTACCTTGAGAAAATGAAATGAGAGTGGTCTTATCCTTTTGTATCTATTATAACAATTCAAATAGCCTGGAAATGATCTGTTCCTTGAAACTATCCAACACTATTTCCCAACTTTTAAAATATTTTAACATAGTTTTTCGTTTATTTGATTTTTTTACATCTTTATGAATCAAGTACTTAAGTAATTAAAAAGTCATTTCTTCAACTGACATTTTTAAAATTATTAGCATAAAATTGAACAGAATTATTTCCAGAGTAGAGGAATGAGGAGTTAACTGGGAAGGGGCATTGTCTGAGGTAATAAAACCATAAATTCATCAAAACTCATGGAAATTTGCACATAAAATTATTGCATTTTATTATATACAAGCTATATATTAACAAAGTTGATTTCTTTAAAAAGTGTTTATTATATTTAGTTATTTTTAATGTGTTAGTAGTATAAAACATATAGTTGTAATTTTCACTGTTAAATTTGTAGTAAGAATGCTTTGTCTTATTTCCTTTTAGTTTCTTTCCTTCTTTCTTTCATTTTTAAGTTTTCTGTGCTGCTTCTTTTGTTTCTAGCTCTTACTGGATATGTTTTTTTATAATTTTTATTAGGTAATTAAAATGTATAAACACAATTTTCAGCTTTACTAGTGTATATATTCAAGTTAAGAAGAAAAAAAACTCACCTAATTCCTCTAATGGAATGTCAAGAATTAAGTAATATCATCTCTTCTCCCTGATAAAGAGTAATTTTTCCCACCCTCCCTATAATAACTCTCCTGTTTTAATGTACAGCTTGCTCAGATCCAATAAATATCTGAATACATAAGTAGTTAGAAAAGAGACAGATATAATTAATCATTCCTTTTCAATCACCAACTATATAATGTATATAATCATAATGCATCATCTTTGGGTGGATACTGGGGTTCTCCCCAAGCAAATGGCAAGTTCACTGATGCAATGTGCACTATAGTGCTAACACTCAGAGTACTATCCATGTTTATGGAGGGAATAAAAATTACTAATGAGAAAGGAACGTTTCCATTTAGTCAGTAGAATGGGCATTTTTCTGAGGAAAACAAAAATACTAATTTGAAAAGATATATGCACCCCTATGTTCATAGCAGCGTTATTTACAATAACCAAGATAATGCAGTATACCTTGGTATCTGTTGGTAGATGAATGAAGAAGAGGTGGTATATATATATCACCTCTTCTTTTTTATTGTTGAATGTGTATATATATACACATTCAACAATAAAAAAGAATCTTATCATTTGTGACAATATGGATGAACCTAGAGGGAATTATGCTAAGTGAAATACATCAGACAGAGAAAGACAAATACTGTGTGCTTTCACTTATATGTAGAATCTAAAACAAAACAAAACAAAACAAACAACAAACAATGCAAAACAGAAAGACACTCATAGATACAGAGAACAAACTAATGGTTTCCAGAGGGAAAGGGGTTGGGTTAAAATGAGTTAAAATGGTGACAGGTGCGTAGTAGGCTTACTGTGTGATCACATTGTAAGGTATTTAAATGTAGAATCAGCATGCTGTGTACCTGAAACTAATATAATATTGTATGTCAACTATAATAAAAAAATAAAAAATAAACATATGATTATCTCAATCTCAATCTGTTGCTTGTTGTCTAGTACTAACAGTGAATGAAAACTTTTATCCAGCCTGACATTGACTAGTGTGTCTGTTTCACAATGTATGAAAATTAGGAAATACAAAATAATTGTTATATTAAATGTAAAAGAGGAATTACAGTCTCTAAGGATGGAATTTTAGTACACTTAGTGTACCACCATCCTATTTCCCAAAATGATAATTTGCTATGTAACATGTAATAGGGTGGCCAATTATCCTGGTTTTCCAGGAACTGGGGATTTCCCAGTATGAAGGGCTTTCTGTGCTAAAACCAGGGAAATCTTAGGCAAACCAGGAAAGTCCCAGAAAAATTGAGATGAGCTGGTTACTCTAACCATAAAGCTGAACAAATGTAGCATGTTTTATAACATACATAGTAAACAAACTTGTACATAGCAATGAAGAAGTAATGAGATCCAGCATTAACTTGATATTTAGAGACCCAGGTTATGAATTTACTATAGCATAGTCTTCACAGCAGATAGAATTTACACATCAAGTAATTTTTTTAAAAATGGTATGATAGTGTTTTGACAAATTGTCTAATTCTGCATCACTGATGATATTTACAGACTTGGAGGACAGGGTGCCCACATTGCTCAGTGTGCCATAGTGATTAACTATCATCACTCAGGTTGGTGAGACTGTATTGAAACCTACAGACTCCCTCTAACTCTGCTCTGCTATCATAAGAAACACCAGACATTTACCAAAAGTGCCAAGTAATTGCATTCATGGGGTTAGTTCATTTCAAAACAAAACTGTGTTTTCTACCAAGAACGAGAAAAACATTGAAAACATAAAACAAGGAAATCTGTGTTGTGTTTGCAAAAACCAAAGACTCTAACCCTGATCTAAACCAGACTGCTTTCTTCCTGGCTTCCCTCCCTTTTTTCCTTAATTAAGTTAATTGGAAAGGAAAGGATTTCATCAGACCAAAACTGTAATCTTTCTACCCTAATCTCTAGGACAAAACAGAGAATCTGGTCTGGAATTGAATTTGAAATATTAAAGAAAAATTACTACTAGCTTAATGCTGTCATTGTCTGTGTTTATTTTTCTTTCTTTTATGTCTGAAGTGAAGGAGAAAATAATGTCATCTGCTGGAAATATAAGCATGTTTGCATTTTGAGATAATTAGAATTAATGTTGGAGGGCCAAACTAACACCAAATTATTCCTGTGTTTCCCATGTGTGTAAAACATTTTGTAATGGCTTTCACTTAATCTGGGAGCCTGGCAGACTGCCGCAAACCACCTAGATCCAGGCGCCGGAGTTTCTCTTTCAAAAAGAAAAAATTATATGTTGGAAGTTAGAAATTAAGGCATGAAGAAAACAGCTCTGCAAATTGCTTTATCCGTTTGGATCTTTCTTCAATCTCTGTTCCTTCTTTTCTAGCTTGGATGGCAGTGTTTCTAGCAAACACAGAGATGCTTCTTCACCTCACAGTTATTGTAAAGGCAAGGCTCATAGAGGAAGGGGCAGAAATGAATTTTCCTTACAGAGCTGTAAATTCAGGGAACTTGGTGGTGAGCCATCATCTGTGAGATTCATTCAATGAGAAGACCAGACACAGTGGTCATTTGTTCTGGGGCAGGCAGTAGTTGACAGGATGTTTGACTTTTCGATAGACGGTTTTGCCAACTGTACATGCAGTCAATGTGATTTGTACGTAAGAATCTCTTTCTTAAAAATCTTTCAGGAGCCTTTCAATACCCACAGGGCACATTCCAAACCCCTGAGCTCCTTGGCATGAGGCCAAGGCTTTTCTTGCAACCAGTCATTGCTAGCTCTCTAGTTTCATTTTCTTGCTGCCCATCCCACATCCCACAAGTCACAGATACCAACTGCCTTGCAGTTCCCTGAGGACATTGTGCTGTGGCACATATAACTCTCTGCATTTAGGAAAGTTCTATTTACCTTCACGCATCACCAAACACTTAGTATGTACTAGGTGCTCAATAGACCTTCAGACACTCAACTTCCAAAACTCGACTCCAACATCATTTCCTCTGATTACCCAAGATGAAATAAGGACTCTATTCTCTGCACTACAAGAATTCCTTGAATGTGCTTTTGACACAGTGGTTCACAATCAAGCATGATTTTGCTTCCTAGGGCTATTTGACAATTTCTGGAGACAGTTTTGGTAGATACACTGTGGGGTGCTACTGGCATCCACTGGGTGAAGGTCAGGGATGTTGCTAAACTTTCCAGACTACACAGGACAGTCCCTCACAGAAAGGAAATATCTGGCCTCAAATATCAATAGTACTGAAGTTGAGAAATTCATAGTTTGGAATAATCAAGTTGGGGATAATTATCTACTCAATTAGATAGGAAAATCCTTGATGTCAGGGGCTATGCTTATTACCTTTGCATACTCACTGTTAGAACAGTGTCTATCATACACAAAATGCTCAATGAATGCTAATGAAATAAGAAAGAAATGATGCACTGAAGAAATGGTTAAGTAGTGATCATTCTCTAAGGAATTATAAAAATAAAGATATAGCTGTTGTATATCAAAAATGGAAACTCTAAGAAGTTGTTCAGTTTTGAGCAAATGGCATCTCTACACTTTTTCCACTCCAAAATGATTTCTTTTCGGTGGTGCCAGCAGTGATCTATTTTAAAGTATCTTCTGTCTTGGGAGAAATAGCTTCTACCTCAGTGCCCTTTCTGAGGAAAGTGCACTAAAAATCACATTGAGGTTAACATATTTTCATGCCACCTCTTGAAATCATAGTGTCTTTTAATTGGTGTCAGCTACAGCATTTCAGAATGCCCCCATAAATAGGTCCCATTGGGGAGCTTTCTGGAAGTGCTCTTTTGATACCTCCTCCATGAGTTTTCACTTGGACTCCAACTACTCATCAGGGAAACCTTTTAAAAACACAATTTGGAAGCCCATCCACATGATTTTGGTAGCCATTTCTTCTTGTTGATGGTAGTAGACTAAAATTGGTCTGATTATGACTTTACCCCTCTGACTAAATAAATAGATTGTTTAGAATAAGAACTTAAAGCAAAATGGTCTAACTGAAGTTTGTATTCCTTAGAAGCCTTAGCAAGAACATCCTCTTAACATTACAATTCTTTCGTAGTTGTGTTTTGTTTAGAAACACTGTAAGCAAATTATAACTGGTGTTTGCCATAATGAAAATATGAGGGGTATGATTTTCACTTAAAGATTGTCTTTCCAGGAGTGTCTTTTCAGAAGAATCACCCTAATTTGCTGAACACTTGAGTTGGGGTTATTCTTACTAACCAAATAAAAGTATAAACAATTATATTCAGGGTACCAGAGAATTGTTTACTCCACATGGGCAAAATTCTCTCATTTTTTTTCCTTGAGAGAATTCTACCCAACACTTTTCTTGAAATGTTAATTTATTACATTGAAGACTGTGCATGTAACTTAACAAAATAATGTGTGAAGCTTAATAAATATTTCACAATAGCCCCTTGCTTTACTTTAAAAAATTAACAAACAATTATTGCATATTATGATGTACAAACAGTAAGTGGAGATTCAAGGAAGGATAACACCTGAAACGTATATTCTAGCCAAGACGTTTAGATCAGGACCAGGAGGCATAGATGCAAAAAGCCTACATACAGAACATGGCAATGAATTGTTGGTAGATGTTATTTAAGTGGTAGAGGAATGAGAAGTTCAGGAAATGAAGAAGCTCCATCAAGAAGTACAATAGATTAATACTTTTTCATACCCTCTTCAGGCCTCATGTTTCTTTCTCTATTTTATACCCTCAGGCCTGTCTTGTGCTGGATTTGTTTGCTTTATCTTTGTTCTTTGACATAATCACCTTGTGAAGGGCAGTAGCCACTGCCAGTTGTTGGATATCTGTAATGGATATTGCAGCGTCTGCTACAGAGATTTCAGCAGAAATTTGTTGAAGAGAAATGGACAATTTTTCTGATGTTACTTTCTTATACAGCATGGGAAAAATGTTCATGCAATGACATGAGAAGGAAAACTAGACACCATAGAATGTGTTGTACTCCATGGTGTCTAAGAGGAGGCACAGTTGACCACAGAATGGCAGGTATGACTCAGCAATGTAGAATTCTTTTTTTCACTGTACTGAAGTCCATTTGCTTTTTCCTCCTTCTTGGGTTATAAAGGATGAAAATTTGACCTGTGTTCCCACTTAAAATAGTTTATTCAGTTTTATTTTTCAATTGTAATTTCTAAAATGACTAAGTTCAAATAATATAAAAACCACATTAAAAATAAAATCAAAATCCACAAGTCAGTGCCTTCATCTTTTTCTTCATGGCCTAATTCACATCTTGTTTAGAGTCTGGAATTTACTCTAGGGCAAATCTGCAAATATTCTGTATTTAATTGCAGTTTGTAGTTTGAAATCATAATTCATGTTCATGAACTACATTGAATTTACACATAAATTTTACTTATCTAATTTACTAGTTACTGAGAAGGAGTAATGTGGCAGCATCATAATCTAGGAAAAACTTCTCAAGTGCTTCTGCACACATTTTACATTTGGCATAACCTAAAACACATTTTTCCACAAAACATTTTCCCTTAACTCTTAACCCCCTGAATATTTTAATGGAAACATAATACTTTTTATCTGGATTCAGTACACTCTCATTTACTCATCAGCATGCTGTTTTGTAAGAGATATTTCATATTCTCCAAGAACCCTTTTTCTTCAGCACATTTCAAAGTTTTTTCCTGTAGGAAACACTGTATTCCAAGCCATAAATTGAGTCTGAATCCAGAGAACAGGAGTTGGGGAAAGCCATGAATTCCAAATGAGTTCCAAGTGGTACGGATCTTAACTGCCCATTATCCGTATAATATTACTAAAATGAGAACTGAGTACCCTGTGCAATGAAAACTTTTTCAGTCTGGTGGCATTGACTTTGAATCAGGGCTCATGCTTTGGAAAAAGTAACTTGTGTTCTCATTCTCACTTTGTTGATTCAGGGGCAGCTTCTTCTTCAGGAAACTGGTGTCACAACTGATGAGTCCTCTCTGGGAGTAATCAGCTTTCCAGAGTGACTTTCTCCTACTGGAAGTGAAGGGACAACACCACGAGCAAGCAATCTCTCACAGGTGATGAAAGGATGCTTCCACCCATGACCACTGAGCAATATCACAGCAGACCTAAACATTCCTGCAACTGACTCAGTCTTAGGTCTAACCCTCCTGCCAAATTTCTTTTCTTTTTTTTCTGAATAATGTTTCCTATTTGTTTCATTTAAAAAAAATTTAATGTATTTTCTTGATTATGCTATTACAATTGCCCCATTTTCCCCCTTTATTCCCCTCTGCCCTGCACACCCCCTACCACCCACATCCCCCACCCCTTCAGTGCATGTCCATGGGTCATACATAGATTTTATAGAAAATATTTAAAACCAAATCTAGTGAGATATTTTAAAAATATATTTATTGGAAGGATACCATGGTCCTCCCTGGAATTCAAGGAAAAGTTGAAAATCCAGCTCCATAAAATATATGGACAAAAGGGCAATGTAAAAAGGCTGCTAGGAGTCCAGTGCTAGGATTGGATCAGACAAATCACAGAACACAAAGTACAACTGAGCAGATGGACAGATTGTGTCTAGCAGTAGTAACTATTGCAGAGTAGTAATTCCCCAAATGAGCACCTTTCCACCTAACTAATCTCAGGTTTGTTTGTTTTCTTCTTCTTTTCTTCAGTATAAAGATCTTGGCCTCCATATTTTCCTTGGTTTTAAAAGTTATTATTTTTTTGTTTCATATATTAATTTATTCTTATTGAATTATAGTTGTCTGCATTGTCTCCCCACCACTCCCCCTCGACCCCAGTCAATCCCACCTCCCTCCCTTGCTTCCAACCTCCTCCTTGGTTTTGTCTATGTGTCCTTTATAGTAGTTCCTGAAAACCCTTCTCCCCACAGTACCCTCCCCTCTCCCTTCTGCTTATTGTTTGATCTTAATTTCAGTGTCTCTGGTTATATTTTGCTTGCTTTTTTCTTTTGTTGATTATGTTCCAGTTAAAGGTGAGATCATATGGTATTTGTCCTTCATCACCTGGCTTATTTAGCTTAGCATAATACTTTCCCGTTCCATCCATGCTGTTGAGAAGGGTTTAAGCTTCATCTTTCTCTCTGCTGCATAGAATTCCATTGTGTAAATGTACCATAGTTTCTTGATCCACTCATTTGCTGATGGGTACTTAAATTACTTCCAGTACTTGGCTACTGTAAATTGTGCTGCTATGAACATTGAGGTGCATAGGTTCTTTTGGATTGGTGTTTCAGGGTTCTTAGGATATAATCCCACAAGTGGAATTGCCAAGTCAAAAGTCAGTTCCTGGTTTAGTTTTCTGAGGAAATGCCATACTGATTTCCACAGTGGCTGCGCCAGTCTGCATTCCCACCCACAGTGCATTAGGGTTCCCTTTTCTCCACATCCTCTCCAATATTAGTTGTTTGTTGCTTTGTTTATGATGGCCATTCTGACTGGTGTGAAGTGGTATCTCATTGTGGTTTTAATTTGCATCTCTCTGCTGGCTAGTGATGCTGAGCAACTTTTCATAAGTCTCTGGGCCCTCTGTATGTCTTCCTTAGAGAAGTGTCTGTTTAAGTCTTTTGCCCTTTTTTTAATTGGGCTTTTTGTCTTCCTGGATTGGAGTCATGTGAGTTCTTTATACAGTTTGGAGATGAAACCCTTGTGTGAGGTATCATTGGCAAATATGTTTTCCCATACGGTTGAATCTCTTTTTATTTTAATATTGTTTTCTTTAGCCCTGCAGAAGTTTTTTATTTTGATGAGGTCCCATTTGTTTATTCTTTCCTTTATGTCCCTTGCTCTAGGGGACATATCAGTGAAGATATTGCTGTGTCAAATGTCTGAGATTTCCCTACCAATGTTTTCCTCTAGGACTTTTATGGTGTCACGACTTATATTTAAATCTTTTATCCACCTTGAATTTATTTTTGTGTATGGTGTAAGTTGGTGCTCAAGTTTCATTTTTTTGCCTCTAGCTGTCCAGGTTTCCCAACCCCATTTGTTAAAGAGGCTATTTTTATTCCATTTTATGCTTCTGACCCTTTTGTGAAAGATTAATTGCCGTAGACTTGGGTTTATTTCTGGGCTCTCTATTCTATTCCATTGGTCTGTCTGTTTTTATGCCAGTACCAGGCTGTTTTGATTACAGTGGCCTTACAAAGTTTGATATCAGGTATTTTGAACCCTCCTACTTTGCTCTTCTTTCTCAAAATTGCAGCTGATATTCGGGGTCGTTTATGGTTCCACATAAATTTTTGAAGTGTTTTTTCTATATCCATGAAATATGTCATTGGTACTTTGATAGGGATTGCATTGAATCTATATATTGCTTTGGGGAGTATGGACATTTTGATGATGTTGATTCTCCCAATCCATGAACATGGTATGTGTTTCCATTTGTTTGTGTCTTCCATGATTTCTTTCTTCAGTGTTGTGTAGTTTTCTGAGTGCAGATCTTTGACCTCTTTGGTTAGGATTATTCCTAGGTATTTTATTTTTCTTGTTGCTATGTCAAATGGGATTTTTTTCCTGATTTCTGCTTCTGATGTTTTTTTTTCCTTTTTTAAGGAGTTTGTTTGTTTATTTATTTATTTAGACAGAAGGGAAGGGAGGGAGAAAGAGAGGGAGAGAAACACCAGTGTGTGTTTGCCTCTCATGTGGCGCCCACTGGGGACCTGGCCTGCAACCCAGGCATGTACCCAGATTGGGAATCAAACTGGCAACCCTTTGGTTAGAAACCTTCACTCAATCCACTGAACTACATGCTTCTGATGTTTCATTGTTGGTGTACAAAAATGCCTTTGATTTCTGAATATTGACTGTGTATCCTGCTGTTTTGCCAAATTCATTTATTAGTTCAAGTAGTTTTTTTTGTGGAGTCTGTAGGATTTCCTATATACGCTATCATGATATCTCTAAACAATGACAGTGTTACTTCCTCCTTTCAAATTAGGATGACTTTTATTCTTTTTCTTGTCTGATTGCTGTCGCAAGGACTTCCAGTACTGTGTTGAATAGGAGGGGTGAAAATGGACATCTTTGTCTTGCTCTTGATGGGGAAGCTTTCATTTTTTATCCATTGAGTATGATGTTGGCTGTAGGTCTCTCATACATGGCATTTATTATGTTGAGGAATGCTCCCTCTAGTCCCACTTTGCTGAGTGTTTTTTATCATAAACAGGTGCTGTACCTTATCAAATGCTTTTCCCACATCTATTGATATGATCATGTGATTTTTGTCTTTGCTTTTGTTTGTGTGGTGTATTATGTTTATTGATTTGCAAATATTGTACCATCCTTCCATTCCTGGGATGAATCCCACTTGATCATGGTGAACGATCTTTTTCATGTATTGTTGGATGTGATTTGCCAATATTTTGTTGAGGATTTTAGTGTCTATTTTCATCAGCGATATTGGCCTGAAGTTTTCTTTTTTTTGTCATGTCATTATATGGTTTTGGGATTAGGATGAGGCTGCCTTCATAAAAAGGATTTGGGAGTCTTCCATCTTCTTGAATTTTTTGGAATAATCTGTGGAGGATGGGGGTTATCTCTCCTGTAAATGCTTTGTAAAATTTTCTTGTGAAATTGTCTGGTCCAGGGCTTTTTTTGTGTTGGAAGCTTTTTGATTACTGCTTCAGTTTCATCAGCTGTTATTGGTCAGATCAGGTTTTCTGCTTCTTCTTCATTGAGTTTGGAGGATTATATTTTTGTTGAAATTTGTCCATTTCACCTAGAATTTCAAATTTCTTGGCATATAGTTGTTCATACTAATTTCTTATAATTCTTTATATTTTTGTGGTATCAGTTGTAATTTCTCTTCTTTCATTTCTGATTGTGTTTATTTGGGTCTTCTCACTTTTTTTCTTGATGATCCTGCTTAAAGTTTTGTCATTTTCTTTATCTTTTCAAAGAACCAGCTCCTGGATTCATTGATCCTTAGAATTGTGATTTTAGTCACTATGTCATTTAATTCTGCTCTGATCTTGGTTATTTCTTTCCTTCTACTTGCTCTGGGCTGTCTTTGTTGTTGCTCCTGGAGTTCTTTTAAGTGTAAGTTTAGATTGTTTATTTGAAATGTTTCTATATTTTTTAGGTGGGCCTGTATCGCTATGAACTTCCCTCTCAGGACTTCCTACGTTGTGTCCCATAAGCTTTGGATTGTTGTGAGTTCATATTATTTTTTTTCCAGAAACTTTTTGATTTCTTCCCTAATCTCATTCTTGACCCATTCATTGTTTAATAGAATGCTATTTAATCTGCATGAGTTTGAGTGTTTGGGGTTTTTTTCTTGGGGTTGGTTTCTAATTTCAGTCCCTTGTGGTCAGAGAAAATACTTGTTATTATTTCAGTTTTCTCGAATTTGTTGAGGCTTATTTTGTGTCCTATCATATGGTTTATCTTTGAAAATGTTCCATGTGCATTTGAAAAGAATGTGTATTTAAGCTTGTTTGGGGTGAAAGGCTCTATATATATCAGTTAAGTCCATTTCATCTAGGGCAATGTTCAATGCTACAGTATCCTTGTTGATATTTTGTTCGGAAGATATGTCCATTTCTGTTAGTGGGGTGTTAAAATCCCCTGCTATAATTCTGTTGCTGTCAATGTCTTTTTTATAATTCCTCCAAGATTTTCTTTATGTATTTTGTGCTCATATGTTGGGTGCATATATATTTGCAATGTTTATGTCTTCTTGATGGATTCTTCCCTTGAGTATTCTAAATTGACTTTCTGGGTCTCTTTTTATAACTCTTTTTTTGAAGTTTCTTTGGTCTGATATGGGTATTGCTACCCTGGCTTTTTTCCCCCCTATTTGCTTGGAAAATTTGTTTCCAGCCCTTCACTTTCAGTCTGTGTAGGTTTTTTTTTTTCTGAGGTGGGTCTCTTGTAGGCAACATATATGTGGGTCATGTTTCCTTATCCATTCAGCTCTTTTGTGTCTTTTGATTGGGGCATTTAATCCATTTATATTTACAGTTATTATTGATAGGAACTTATTCATTGCCATTTTTTCATATCCATGTTCCTCTCTCTTTCACTGTTATTATTCTTGTTCTTAAAGCAAACCCTTTAGTATCTCTTGTGTAGCTGATTTGGAGGAGGTATATTCTTTGAGGCTTCTTCTGTCAGCGAAGCTCCTTATTTGGCCTTCCCTTTTAATTAAGAGCCTTGCTGGATGAAGTAAACTTGTTGCAGGCCTCTGGTTCTCATTACTTGGAATATTTCTTGCCATTCCCTTCTGGCTTGGAGCATTTCCATTGATAAGTCAGCTGTTAGTCTTATCGGGGTTCCCTTGTATGTTACTTCCTGTTTTTCCTTTGCTGCCTTTAAGATTCTCTCTTTGTCTCGGAATTTTGCCATTTTCATTATAATGTGTCTTGAAGTGGGCCTCTTTGAGTTCCTCTTGATTGGGATGCTCTGTGTTTCCTGGATTTATGTGACTTTTTCTCTCATCAAATTAGGGAAGTTTTCCATCATTACTTTTTCAAACAGGGTTTCTATCCCTTGGTCTTCTTCTCCTTTTCTTATCCCTATTATATAGATATTAGTATATTTCATGTTATCCTGCATTTCCCTTAATCTCTCTGCATTCTTTCTGAGCCTCTTTTCCTTTTCTTTCTCATTCTGGGTTTTTTTTTCTACCTTGTTCTCCAGCTCACTGATCCGATCCTCTGCTTCAGTGAGCCTGTTTTTGATTCCTTCTATTGTGTTATTAGGTTCAGAAATTGTATTCTTCATTTCCTCTTGGCCCTTGTTGATAGTTTCTATTTTCTTTTTCATCTTGATATGTTTGCAGTGAGTTCATTGTAGTTTCCCTGTAGTTTTTGGTAGCTCTGTGATCTCATTGAACTTTCTTATAACCACTGCTTTGAACTCAATATCTGATAGTTGGCTTGCCTCTATTTTATTTGTCATTGTTTATGTGGCTTCCTCCTTTCCTTTCATTTGCAGGTTGTTTCTTTGTCTTTCCATTGTTTGTGAAACTCTTCTTGTTACCCTCTGCTTCTTAAATTGATCTGTTCTGACTCCCTGGGTTTATGGTGTGAACTTCTATGGTAGAAGACCTGTGATATTCAGTGGTGCAGTCTCCTTGATATCCTGAGCTTGCTGGTCTTGAGCTGTCATTTATGTTGGCTCTCCGTATGTCTTTGGGTTTTGATTGATGTTAAGTCTTTGTTTGGTGGAGCCTTCCCTCCAGCTGGTTAACTGAGGGTCACTCCGTCCACCACCTCTTATATTCTGTTGTGTAAGTGTGGGTAGGTTGTGTTGAAGCTGGTTCTTCAACGTGTACAAGGATTTGACAATTCTCTCTTGCTCTTGTTCAGTTGTTTGTTCTGAGTAATTTCTCCACCATTTAGTTGTATTTCCAGATAGGCCCTGGGTTGAGTTAGTGTGGCTTCCACTCTCTCGTTCACCTTCTTCTGTTGTTATCTGTTGGTAGTTTCTTTGTTCATGGGTTTCCTATTCTTCAGGTATCCTGGTGTTCGCAATTTCCAACTACTCTTTTTTTGTAATCAGTTGGAGGGGGAAGGCAAAATGGTTTAAGGCAGCAGGAGTGGATTCTATGATATTTAAAGTACCTACCCATAGAGAAGAGATAGGATAATCTTTGGATATTTATAGTTTTAACCAGGGTATTTCATCCTACTAGCCACTTGTAAGAAAGGGTAGAAAGTAGAGAAGACTCTTGTTAGGGGGGTGGGGAGGAAGGATTGTGAGCTGTATCTAGAAATCAGTGAGCCTGTGGGAGGTCATATTATGAAGTGTAGTGAGAATAAAGGACAGAATATAGGTGTAGTGTGTTAGAGATAAAGTTAACAACAGAAATACAGTTCAGGAAACAGTGAAGTGGGCTAAGACCTGGGAGGGGAGCTGTGTAGTATTTACAATTGTATAGAACAGCAATTATTTATGATAATACTAGAACAACAATTATGTGAGAGACTCTATGTATCTGGATAACAGGAATAGGAAGTATAGGACCTAGAGTAGTGTGCTAATGGAACACAAGTGAAGTGAAAGACAGTAAAATGAAAAATACACTATGAAAGTGAGAACTAGGGAAGCTAGTCAAACAATGCAATTTAATCAGCCAAGCGAAGAAGACTAAACAGAAATAAGAGAAATACCAAAATACTAGTAAAATGAAAGATGTAAGAATAATGAAAATAATAATAATACAAATATACAATAACTTGCAAGTTTTCTGGAGTAGTAAAGTGAAATTTGTCTCACTGTCTCAGCTGTTGGGGTGACCCCTCTTTGGGTTCAACTCTGGTCTTTTCACAGTTTTAGGTTTTATTGTCTCACTTGTGGGAATTTAAAAAAAATAAAAAGGAGGAAGGAAGAACTGATAAAAAGGGAAAGAAAGGAAAAAGGAATAAAAAAATAGAGAAGGAAAGAGAGGAAGAAGGAGTTGAAAGGAAGAAAATTACTTAAAAAAATAAAAAGCCTCCTGCTGGCTTCAAACTGGCCAAGCCAGTTCTGCTGGTCTTCCTGGCTGCAGCAGGCTGAGGAGGAATTAGTTTGCTTTTCTCCCTTCTTGAGCAGCACTCAACCAGCCTCCAGCCCAGTTCCTCTGTTCATTGCCCTTCTGCACCTAGCCTAGGCCTTCAATCCACCAGTTGCGCTGTCCTTTAGGTGCACCATTTAGTGGCAATTCATGCACCCCCTTCTCACTCTTTGTTGTCCTAGATGCTAGGGACTCTTGGCGCCCCTTCAGGCTAGTTCAGCCCCCCCATTGTGCTAAGTCTTTCTGGGGAATGTTGACTGCCTGAGCCCTGTGGGCATCTCCACCTTCCTGGCCCTGCAGGGCAGTGGTTCCACCATGGCTGACACTGCAGATGCTGGTGCACACCTCCTATGCTGTTTCCACCGGGGGTGAAGAAGTCAGGTGCGCTCCTTCCTGGGCCTGCAGGTGTGGTTGGCGATCAGCTGCTGGTTCCACAGTTGGTGCTCACTGTCCCTGGAACTTCGGGTGTGCACAGAGGGCCTTCCTCAGTGTACACTCTCCCCAGGGCTTCCAGTGTGAGCTGCGCCTTCTGAGTCACCCTGGGAGCACCATGTGGCTGGGTGGGGAGAAGGCTGGGTTGGCTGCTGCAGGAGAATTCCCCAAACAGCTGCCAAGTGTCTCTTTTTTCACTTTTTCTTTTTGAAAAATTCCTTCTGCTCAAGAATGCTATCCCACACAAGGACCTGGCCTCTCACCCAGCCCAGTTCTCCAACCAGACTGGGACTATGCAGGTCAGGGCCTTCACAGCCCAACTCTCAACTGTCCCCAGCTGGCGCACACAGTCTCTGTGGGTGCTTACAGCCCCTGTGTGTTTGCCACTTCGTCCTTATTCCCCTCCCTGAGACTTCAAGCAACTAGGTCTCTCCTGGTGCTGCTAAAACCTTTTTTGGCAGGGGAGGGAGCCCTTGACCTGGCTCTCTCCTAAGAACCCTGAGGCAGACCCAGCAGACACTAGACCTGGGGCTTCTGCTGTCCTGGTCCTCACGCTGGACCCAGAGACCTTATTGTCCTGAAGCGGTCTCCTTACCATTTGATTTTTCTATGTCCTCTACAATTTTTGGTCTCTAATCTTCATATATGCTGTGGTACTCTTGGCTGTTTGCTCTGTTCCTCAGAAGATTGGCTAGGTGTTTCACCCGTGAGCAGGAGGAAGTGGACTCTGCTCCCATCTATCTCACTGCCATCTTCTCTCTCCTGAAGTGTCTAAAAATTACTTTATTCTTATGGTTGATTATTTGTCTGTAGAATCAAAATATTATTAAAAGTCTGAGATTTCACATTGCAAACTTATTGTAACTTTCTCTATGTAATATGTTCATTGCTTCTTCTGAAACTTCGGGTTCCTAAAATAATGAAACAATTTCTACAACTGACTCATCTTGTTCATGAGGAGCAAGCCTCAGTGTATCACAATATGAGTCCACAAATTCTCCTTCAAGCTGAATGATTATATTCATTGGACTTTTTCTTTGTGACAAGCACATCCTAACACCTGAGAAACCTGGCTCAAAATGGATGAGATAGTTTCTGACTTTCAAATATTTTCAATGAAAAACAGTTCTTGAAGCAACACACTTTCCCAAATGTATGCACATGAAGATATCATGTAATCATTAAATAATTAGTCATAAAATTATATTTTATGAAAATTAATGGAATATATTAAAACTTGCTAATAGTCTATTTAGAGTGATTTAAATGAATGCATTTTAAATATTGTAAATTTTTTGCTGAGATTTCCAGGTGGCCAGTGATGAAGGCTCAGATGTAAGGCTTGTAATGAGGGAATGCAAAGCTTCTAAATGCTACTTGACAATCTCAAGGCAAGGCAAGGAAACCCACACAGCTACTTATCGGTGTGCAATGCTTCTCAGACTCCCTACATAAAGCTCACTTCTTGCAATATCAGCTCTTGTCAAAATTTTACCCTAAAAAAGTAGATCTATCAAGGGCTTCAAATAAAAGACAGCCTTAGTAAAGGCATATTCTCTAGTTCTGCTGTTTATGTATGCTTTGCCAACATGAGTTCTAAGTGCTCATTTTCAAGAGTCATCATATTTATGTTCTCAAGGTTGAAAATTCTTGCAGACAAAATGTCACTAATGTGTTCTTTCTCTTTTCTGTCATTTTACCTGGCCAAGAGAAAAACCTATAAACAGAATTTGTTTTAATCATCTTCCAAACACATGGAACCAAGGTTTTTCTTTAAAGGGAAGAAATCATATGGGAACTTCAAGGGAATTGCTTTACCCACAAGGGACAAAACAACAACAACAAACAACAATACTTCAGTAAGTACCTTCTTCTTAGTTGTACAGAGTTTCAAAATTATGAACACCCAGGAAGACAATATTCAGAAATAAACAAGCAATAAATATATAATGAGAGTGAATATATGGTATTGTTAGAGAGCATTGAGGGAACAGTATACTGAATCTATTCTCAATATGGTGCCACGCATTCCCACAAATTAACATGAGTCTGAAAGAACAGAATTTAGTGAAATAAGAGTTTGAATGTAAAGTGCTTTAAAATGTATTTCTCACCAAGTATGGCTTTTTGCAAAGACTCTTAAGAAATATATGGTTTGAAAATGCTCACTTTCATAAAGCAATAAGTTTAAAGGGACCTTAGAAATAGAGCAGTACAACCCTCATTTTACAAATGAGAGAGTCGAGAACTAGAGAATTGAGTTTCCCAAAATGGCAGAGTCTGTATGTAGAAGATTTGAGACCAGAATTGGGTTTTAGGGCTTCCAATAGTCTTTTCCAGTTTAATTGGGATTAAAGTGTAAATTCTAGTTTGAGCCTTTATAAAAATAATATACAATTCCACTATCAGATGCTGTCTGTGTACTCTGTGTACTGAGACTTCATGGAGGTTATGAAAATAAGAGTATTTCTGCTCTAAATTATCTGATCTACATAATAACATGATTATCAAGCTCCATCAATCATGGAATGTGTGACTTTAGATACTATTTTACATAAAATGTTTTAAATGAATTTTAATAGAGTTTTATATTTATTTTTATTTGAATACAAAGAATAATTAAATACTTTCATGACTAACCTTGGAAAAAGGAAGCCATTTGTTCAGTCTCAGTTTCTTTACCTGTATCATGAAGAAAACAATATCTACTTTTTTAATGACTGATGTGGGAATTCAGTAAGATAACGTGTGCAAGGCATCTACAACTACATCAGGAATATAGTATCTACTCAGTGAATGTTGGTTTTTTTGAGGAATAATATTCCTTGAGGTATATTAAAATCTTTCTAATCTCTATAACTTGGCTATCTCAGTTTTTTTTAATGTAACATGACATAACCTCATTGATACACAGAGTCCAGGAATGACTACTAGAAATTGTTGAAAATATACAATCAATTATTTTTACTTTTCTTTGACCTTGTCAAATGGCCACATGACTTCAGCTCTCCAGCCCTTTTTGTACTGGCCAATATGAGGGGGGTTTTCAGTTTTGTTGGATAACAAACAACCCAACATCCACCTCTCCATATTTCAGTTCTTCCTTCAAATACCCACTTGAATGGTATACCCCCAAATTCACACCCACCTGCAACATGTAAATGCAATCATATTTGAAAACAGAGTCTTTGCAGATGTAATCAAGTTAAGATGAGGTCATATTTCATCAGGGTAAGTCCTAAATCCTGTATGACTATTGTCCTCATAAGAAGAGAAAACACAGACAGAGGTTAGAGTTATTTTGCCACAAACCAAGGAATAAAATAAGCTCTTCCAAGTTCTTGATTTCAGACTTTAGTCTCTAGATAAGTGAGAGGACACATATTTATTATTTTAAGCCATTCGGTTTGTGGTAATTTGTTTCAGCAGCCCCAGGGAAGTAATATAGTAAGGTAAGTTATCTGCAGGGGATGTTTTGAGACCCTCAGTGAATGCCTGAAACTGTAGATAGTACTGAACCCTATATATTCTATGTTTTGTTTTATTTATACATATCTATGACAATTTAATTTATACGTTAATGCAGTAAAAGATTAACAGCAATAACTGATAGTAAAACAGAACAACTCTAACTATATACTGTAATAAAAGTTATGTGAATGTGGTCTCTTTATCCAAATATCTTATTGCACTGTACTCACTCTTCTTGTAATGATATGAGATGATAAAATGACTCATTAAGTTGAGAATTTTTTCCTTTTCACTTATAGGAAGCACTTCCGAGCTTCTCTTTGGTGTATCTGAATTGCCAGCATCACCACTCCTGTGCTTTGGGGCCATTATTAAGTAAAATGAGGGTTACTGGAACTCAAGCACTGCAATACTACAATAGTTAATCTAATAACTAGGATGGCTACTTGGTAACAATGGCTGGGGAGTATATACAGATTGGATATGCTGGACAAAAGGCTGGACAAAACAGGAGCACACACAATTTCATCATTGCTACTCAGAATGGTGGTATGCCATTTAAATCTCATAAATCATTTATTTCTGGAATTGTCTATTTAATGTTTTGAACTACAGTTCACTGAAGCTCTCTGGAAGCAAGGAAAGAGAAATCACAAGAAGGTGGGACTACTGCACATCTGTTCATACAAAGATAATGGGTATTAGTCACTGATTATGTAAGCCATCCTCTGCATTGTACCAGTTAGATTACAATTCCCTTAGTAGTCCTCATTTTGGCCTAGATGTAGGAGTTGGATTTTTGTAATATATACCATTCTTGTTATTTCCTTCAGAAAAAGAATGTGGAAAAATGAGATCACCTCTAGTGTCCTTTCCAAGGAGTGAAGACTTATTTTCTCCCATTAAACTTCACTTCTTTTTCTGAGATCAGATATTTTTTCAGTCCAAATGAAGCAGAGAACTTAAAAATCCCAAAGGCCTTGGAGAAATGTCATTAGTTAGCAGCCTCTGACAACTGGGAATTTCATCAAAAATATTTGTGGTTAATTGACTTTGTGGATAGTAAAGTGGGTTTTAAGATTTGAACTTCCTTATTTGAGCGTTCCTGTTGACCCTGTTTTATAGTTTTTACATGTAGAACATGAATTGTGAAATGGAAGCATTTTCCTTCCACATCAGGGGTGTCCAAACTTTTGGTGTCTCTGGGCCACACTGGATGAAGAAGAGTTGTGTAGGGCCATACATTAAATACATTGTGTACATAATCACAAAAAATATCTCATGATGTTTTAAGTAAATTTATGATTTTCCGTTGGGCTGCATTTATAGCCATCCTGGGAGGCATGTGACCTGTGGGCCGCAGGTGGACACCCTTTTTCCTCAGGACTTTTTAGTAAATTTGGACTAAGCAATATGTTCAGATATAGGTAAGGGTGTGTCTTCATTCATATATTGTCATGTTGGAATACAAAAAGTAGTATATTAAAATATAAATAAACCTCTTCAGAATTTATTGGAAGTAAAAAGAGCATACATACATAAATATATGAATACTAATCAACGTATTTCATTGGATGGACTCTTTTGTTACAATTTTCATTCTAGACTATTGTAATAATTTTCAAGTTGGGCTTCTATATCTTTTTCATTCAAACTGTTCTTTCAACAAGCAGATATGTTTCATCCCTGAGCTGGAATGGAAGATAGAAAAATGAAGAATGCAAGACTTCTGTCCTTGACAACTCATATTTATATAAGGGACACACGCACAATTTTAAGATAAAATGTAAATGTAAAACACTATGGTTATAAATAAAAAGATAAATTAATTTTTCTTGAGAGGGTCAGATTAGTTTTCAGGGACATTATGAGTGGGAAAGCAGTGTGAGAAAGAGATGGGGAAAGAGAACGAAACTGAGGGTCTTAAACTCATGTCCTCTCCTACAATCGCTGTTCAGATCACACTGATCTACCTTCAGCACTGTTCTAACGATGTCATGTCCTACTTGTAAAATATCACTGTCTGCATTGACTCCCCACTCATTGCTTCTGCAGTGAAGTCCTAACACCTCAGCTGGAATTCAAGCCCTCCCACAATCATATCTCAATGTAATTGCTGTTACTTTTCTACCCCATTCTCTCACCCTTTGCTCTCCCTGCATAGTATTTCCAAGAACTTTGCCTAAATGGATCTAGATTTTCCAAATCCTACTCCCTTCATCCTTCTCATCCCCATTGCCAATGTTTCAAAACTCAGTTTGGCATCACCTTCTTAAGGAAGTCTTTCTTCTTACCCTCAGTTAGAGGTAGTCTTCAGGTTTCCAAGTTGCCAAAGCACTTCATCTTTTCCTCTATCATGATATGAGTTATAGATCTTGTTATATTTACTGCATATTGGCTGTCATGCCCATTGCTGCAGCCCCTTTCTGGTATCCAGTGACCTCAGACAGGGGCAATGATTTCCTCAGGTCCACAAAATGGGAAAGGGAATGACACACTACTTCTGTGTAGCAGCTTTATAAGACTGCAGGTGGAGCTGTCACGAGGCAATCATATCCCAGAAAAGTCTTCTCCTGCTGTCTCCAGGAATGCTGGCAGCAAGAAGCAGAAATGCAGTTGACTCACGATGTACTTCTGTATTAGAATCACTAAAAGCCATTGAGGACTTGTGATTGTATTATCAAAGCATAGTCTATTGTAATATGATTTCCAATAGGTTCCATATTCTGTTTTAAATGATCGATGTTTGTATATGTCTTTTCTTCCCAATTAGAGTCTGAGCCCCTTGGAGAATCTGTGTGTAGTCCATCTTTGAATTTATTACTCTCATCATATAACTGATATTTAGCATTTGCTTATTTTTTTTTAAAGATTTTTATTTTTATTTATTTTTAGAGAGAGAGGAAGGGAGGGAGAGAGGGAGAGAAACAGCAATGTACGGTTGCCTCTCACATGGCCCTCACGGGGACCTGGTCTGCAACCCAGGCATGTGCCCCGACTGGGAATCGAACCGGGACCGCTTGGTTCCCAGCCCGCGCTCAATCCACTGAGCTACACCAGCCAGGGCTAGCATTTGCTTATTAAACATGTATTGACTTATTCAGTAAATGAGTGAATGATTTTAAGAAGTGTGTGTGTAATGCCATGGTATGAGCATGCAGAGCAGTGGTTGCAGGCAGGCTGTGAGGAGGAGAGAGGAAGAGTCAGCTTATTTTCTAGTTATACTTAGGCCTGACTATCAATTATCCAGTTAGAGATTTTTTTTTAATCAAGTGATTTACTGTACAGTCTGCAAGATAAAGAAGAATTTATTTTGAGAGGATAGACTATGAAAAGCATATAACCAAAAAGTGAGATTGACAAAGTGACATGTCAGGATAAAAATGTATTAATATTATAATGTGATATGATAAAATAACAAAGTGAGGATTCTGGGAAATAGCATAATCTGTTCCTCTTAGAGGATACTAGGAAGTCACAGAAAGTACATGTGCAAGAATGTTCATTAGGTCCCTTTGGAGCAATATACCACTGCTTTTCTAATCTTAATGTGCTTGTTAAAATGCAGATTCTCACAGAGTTGGTTAATGGGGAGGCACTGAGATAACACATCTGTAACGAACTCTTAGATAACTGCTTTTAGCCTTAGATCACATTTCAAGTGTCCAGTAGTTGAAGACTTTGGAATTGAGTAAATCATGGGGAAAAGCAAAGTCAATACCAATGCTTAATGAGAGTGTGGGACACAATTAACCTTTATACATTGGGGAAAATCTGTGTCCCTGTACTTTTCTAAAAGTTAGAAAGGAAGTACTTTTCATGTTATACAGAGTGGACATCATAGCCAAGAGGTTAAAAGCACCAAAACTGGAGACAGAATCTTGGGTTCAAATTTTAGTTCCTCAATCTACTGGATCAGTGACCCAGAGCAGTTTTCAGCCTTCCTGAGCATTCATTTCCTAGCTTGTAAAAAATAATAGAAACGTCAGAAAATAGCCCAGACACTGGAAAGAAGTGAGCCCTCCTATAACTTCACAGCAGGATCAAGATGTTAAAAGAGGACATTTCCTACACGAGTTTTGACTTGAGTATGAATAGAGGAGATATCATATACAAAAATGAATACCAAGGAGAATGTCACTTGTAAAACTTTCCTGATTTACTTTTCTTTCTTTCTTTCTTTCTTTCTTTCTTTCTTTCTTTCTTTCTTTCTTTCTTTCTTTCTTTCTTTCTTTCTTTCTTTTTCTTTCTTTCTTTCTTTCTTTCTTTCTTTCTTTCTTTCTTTCTTTCTTTCTTTCTTTCTTTCTTTCTTTCTTTCTTTCTTTCTTTCTTTCTTGTTATTGATTATATTATTACAGCTGCCCCAATTTTTCCACCATTGCCTCCCTCCACCCAATACCTCCTTCCAGCAATGCCCCCCCTTAGTTCATGTCCATGGTTCATGCATACATGTTCTTTGGCTTCTCCATTTCCTATACTGTTCTTAAAATTCCCTTGTCTATTTTCTACTTACAATTATGTTTTTAATCCTTGCACCTTTTCCAAATTCTCCCTCTTTCTACTTCATATGATAAGCCTCCAAAATCATCTTCATAACTATAATTCTGTTTCTCTTCTGCTTGCTTGCTTAGTTATTTTTCTAGATTCAGTTGTTGATAATTGTGAATTTGTTGCATTTTTAATGTTCATAGTTTTGATCTTCTTTTTCTTAAATAAGTTCCTTTAACATTTCATGTAATAGTGGCTTGGTGATGGTGAACTCCTTTAGCTTTACCTTTTCTGGGAAGCATTTTATCTGTCCTTCCATTCTAAATGATAGCTTTGCTGGATAGAGTAATCTGGGTTGTAGGTCCTTGCTTTTCATCACTCTGAATACTTCTTGCTAGTCCCTTCTAGGCTGCAAAGATTCTTTTGAAAAATCAGCTGACAGTCTTAAGGGAACTCCTTAGTAGGTAACCCTCTGTTTTTCTCTTGGTGCTTTTAAGATTTTCTATCTTTAACCTTTGTCATTTTAGTTATGATGTGTCTTGGTGTGGTCCTCTTTGGGCCCAACTTCTTTGGGACTCTCTGTGCTTCCTGGACTTGTATTTATATTTCCTTTGCCACATTAGAAAAGTTATATTTCATTATTTTTTCAAGTAAGTTTTCCATTTATTGCTCTTCTTCTGGCATCACTGTGATTCAGATGTTGGTACATTTGGAGATGTCCCAGAAGCTTCTTATACTATCCTCATTTTTTTGAATTCTTGTTTCTTCTTGCTGTTCTTCTTGAATGCTTATTTCTTCCTTATGTTCCAAATCATTGATTTGAATTCCAGCTTCCTCCCATTCACTGTTGGTTCCCTGTAGATTTTTCTTATTTAATTTTATGTAACCTTCATTTCTTCCTTTATGTTGTTGTCCTACTCAGTGAATTCTTTGAGCATCCTGATTATTAGTGTTTTGAATCTTATAGATTAGTTATCTCTGTTTTGTTTAGTTCTTTTTCTGGGGTTTTGTCCTGTTCTTTCATTTGGACCATATTTCTTTGTCTCCTCAGTTTGGCAGCCTCCCTGTGTTTATTTCCACATATTAGGTAGAGTTGATTTGACTCTCTGTCTTAGTAGCATGGCCTATTATAAAAAAGACACCTTCAAATTGTGTGGGGACAGTGCCTTAGGTAATCACCAGGTTGGGGCAACCCACTTCATTATTTTGTGTTGTGAATTCTGGCCAGCAGGATTTGTATGCCATGGCAGCGTGTAAATAATTTCACATGGACTATACTGGACTAGAAGTTCTGGGGCTATGCGACCCCTCACTTATGATATGGGAGAGGCCTTGAGGGCAGTCTTGACTGGCTTTTATTGCTGTTCTCTGGGACATTACATCAGAATGGTACCCATTAACCATGTGTAGATAGTAGATTCACTTTAAGTGGTAGACAGCCTGGAAGGTACATCAAAAGGATTATGCAAAGACAAGAGGTATGGCTGAACTTTGAAAGGATTAGTGTTGCTGGGATTTTGTCCAGCAAAATCCGTGGGTGACTGTAACCCAATGCATAAAAGAATCTCACACCGAGACACGCTGGGAGAATAGAGTCCGGAGCCATGGGTCTTTCGCTTTATCTTCAAAAGACCCCGGGCGTAGCTCAGCCGGGCTTTTTATTAGAAGCTTTAGGACACCTTTACATTGGATTGATTATTCATGGGCTTATGCAGAACAGGGGTTTTCAGTTGGGTCATGAGGATATATGGGAAGGGAATAGATAAGGGGTAGGTTTACTCAGTAAGGTAAACATTTAGGGTATAGAGCATTAGGTTGTAAATTCAGGTCCGGTGGCAGACAGGACTGGGGTAGTACATTAAACAGGAGACAAGTAAATTGAGGGTAAGCTAACTAGGGCTGTTAACTATTAGGAGACAGAGAAGAATTTCATGGATTCATTAACTTAAGTCTCTTGACTCCGGGAGGGAGAGACTCAGCAAGTCAGAGAATTTCTTAAGATACATTTTTGCCAAATTCCTATTAGAGAATTCCTTTTCCACTGACATGATCCACGCTTGTCCACACGGGAATAATTTTTCCTCACGTGGAGCCGAGCTCTTTACATGTAAATTCCCAGGACTGCGTGTTTACACACGTGTGGAAAGAATTCCCACATCAGTCTAAGGAAGTTAGTTAAGCATTAGTATTTCTTCTTTTGATCCAGGGAGAGAGAGGTTTTAGCAAGAACAAGTTTTAAAATGTAAGAAATATACTATCTTGATTTAACCACAGGAAACTCTACTGTCACACATGTGGGTCCTGCTTGCCGACCCATGCTCCACAGGAGTTTTTCTCACGTGGAACATTAGAGCTACATTTCCCACTGTGGGATGCATGGATTTCCTTTACCTCCCCCTTCTTTTACATTTTCTTAGGACCTCTATAGATCCCACAAAGCTTACTACTTGCTGATCTCTTGCACGACCCTGGGAAAATAATTTACAAATTCAGCAAAGTACACAGAGCATTACTATAATCAGTAAGCAATAGGTGGCTCCAAAAACCCACATTCTCAGATTAAGATCATCAAATCAATTTTTTGGATTCAGCCAGCTGAGATTGTCATGGAGGTTTTTCAAGCACCCACTGTTTAGTCAAGTGTTTAATGTCCTGCAGCTGCTGATGTAATTCTAGCTGCAAATTATTAAATTTTTCCTTTTAAATTGGTAGAGAAAAGTCCCTCTAGGTGATGTTGAATATCCTTCCAAGGGTGTTGGCTGGAGTTCCGCTTCAGGGTGGGTGATGTACAGCTTGGAGAATCCTGGATTGGAAGAGTTCCTTCCAATGGGGTGGAGTTGGGTCGCTGCCAGGGAAGCCTTTTCTGTGATACAGCTTCATTCTCTTTGTCAGCATCTTCAAAGATCCTTCTGGAGAGAAAACATAAGCATGCCCTCTTCCCCAAGTTAAAAGTGCAACTGAGCTTTCCCATCTTTCTTCCCTTAAGGGATGTGGGACTGCAGGCCTGTTTTGCATGAGGTGTTTGCTTATGGGTGATTTTCATCACAAATCAAAAAGTTGTAAATATATATATTGCCAGCATGATTAAATTCCTGGGGGATATATCCTGACTCACCCTTTTATAATTTCTTGAAAATTTGGTAAATTCTTTCAATAATTGTTTGACCTGTAGGATTATAAGGGATATCCATTTTATGACAAATTCATTTTTCTAACAAAGCCTGGGTGGTTTGTACAGTATGTCCTAGGCCATTATTAGTTCATTATTGATTTTTAGTGAATGGCCTAAATGACTGAAGGCCTCAAGTTTTCACAATCTTTGCTGAATCCCTAGTGAGGGGAGGGGCCTGAAAAGTACCTGAGTTAGTGTCTGCTTGGAAAGACAGGCCCCCTGAAAATTCTGTAAGCTGCAATGGGTTTGAGCAGAGTTAATTACTTTAACTGTTCTCAGGACCTGGTATTTTCTAGGGTCAGAGTTTGCAAGGAAAGTGGGAAAGATGGCGATGGGGGACTCCAGTGAAAAGTTTTAGACAAAAATGCTTACTCGCCAAGGGCCTTTTGTGACTTGATTGACTAACCGTTCCCTCTGGGAGAATAGCCCGTTCTTCCCTAAGGAAATCATTAGTGTTTACAGGTACTGAGTTAAAAAATGGTGTTTAGTTTTCCATGGAGAAGGGCTAGTTCTCCCCAGGAGACAATACACCTATATTTCATTTTTATAATAAAGGGTCACAGCCTTGGCATAAACAAGGAGGATTCAGATTTGTGAGAAGATATATTCTCTCATTATATGTCTTTTTGAGCTTTTTTTTACTATCTGAGGGAAGTGGCTGTGACTGATACATAACGGGAGAATGTGGATATCAGACCCACAAACCACAGAACAACATCAGAGATTTCACTCTATTCACCGGAGGTCTAGCAAAAATATTTTGAAACAAAAACAAAATTCAAGCAAACCAGTATTTTTAAACTTAATCCTCTAAAGGAGGGAGGAGAATTATTCTGCCTATCACAAAAACTTTATGTCCCATAATCACAATGGATAAATTATATGATATCTTAGGAAGTACTTCCATTTGCTATATTAGGCATTTAGGAGGTACTATTCATATTTCCTCCTTATAGTTTTGGGTTTTTCTCTAAAAGATAATTCTGAGTGGTTGATGGAATTATCAGGCAAACTTTTTATTTCTAATTTGGATGCCTGTTAAGCTTCTTTTTCTTTACTAATTATTCTGGTTACAATTTCCAATACCATGTTCAACAAAAGTGGTGAGAATAAGCGTCCCTGTCCTGTTCTGATCCAAGAGGAAAAGCTTTCAGCTCTTTACCATAGAATATGATCTTAACTATGCTCATGTAGTAAACAAAAAGTGAGACATTAGCCTTAGAATCTTATCTCACACCACCTGGTGTTATTTCAACTTCTGCCCAACTTTTTCCTTTATTCCTTCTTACCCTCTTCCTTTATAATCCTACACTTTCCTTTCCTTAACTTTCTTAATTTCTTCCTCACAGACTATCTACAACTTACTTGAAATTTCTACAACATACATAATCCACATAACATTCCTAAATAAGCATAGTAAGTTTTTTAAAACTTAAGTCCAATTAGATTGCCAAACATTGGACTTAAGGAGTATATTATGAAATGAATAGGGGGGTAGTGAGTAAC
>PVJI01017666.1:0-35157 GCA_004026765.1 Micronycteris hirsuta | reverse complement strand
ACCTTTTGACCCAGCAATTAATTGCTGGGATTATATCTTAAGAACTCTGAATCATCATTCCAGAAGAACATATGCACCCCAATGTTCATAGTAGCACAATTTGCAATAGCCAAGATCTGAAGGCAACCTAATTGTCTATCAGCAAATGAATGGATAAAAAAACTGTTGTACATTTGCATAATGGAATACTACACAGTAGGGAAAAGGATTTCCTACCCTGCAACAGCATGTATGGAACTGGAGAGCATTATGCTAAGTGAAATAAGCCAGGTGGCGGAAGACAAATACCATATGATCTTACCTTTAAGTGGACCTATTCACAAAAAGAAACAAATGAGAAAAATATAACCAGAGACATTGAAATTAAGAACAGTCTGAAAGTAACCAGAGGGAAGTTGGGAGGGTGTAATGGGGTGAAAGTGGGGAAGAGTTTTCAGGAACAACTATAAAGGACACATGGACAAAACCAAGGGTGCGTGGGTGGAATCAGGGGAGGGAGGTGAGGATGCCTGGGATGGGAAGGTCAGGTTGGGGGTACATGTAGACAACTATACTTGAACAACAATAAAATAATTAAAAAAAGAAACACAATTTTTTCTCCTAAAATCATCCTTATTTTATCAAAGAGCCAAACTAAGACTTACTCATATACTTTATTAAGTCCAGTTTCAATTCAGCTTGATTATTTGCTGAAGCATAACAGGAACAATACTTAATTACATAGGCTTCTTAAGTGTGATTTGCTGGTAACTTATAAGGAATTTCCATATTCAGTTTTAATTAGCCCCACCAGGCAGAGAAACCAAACCACCCAGTTGCCATTAGGTTTTGCCTGCATTACCTATAACTGGGTGAGTTTCTCAAGTTCTCAAGGTCTCCAAAATGTCTTGAGGTTCTTACTTGCTTTTCCCCATGAAAGCAACCTTTTCTTTTTACCTGGAAAGACTGCTGTGAGCCTTATGAAGAAGCAGGACGAAAGGCCATTTCTCCAAGGAGCTTTAATTGTTTCAATGTCAATTTTCATTTGTTAAATCTTTTGCTGACATCCAGAGTATAGGCATGTCTCTCTAAGGTAAGACGTTCCAGTCAAAGTCTTGGTTAATAAAATCATAATTGGAAACTGGATTTATGTGTCCTGTTATGAAGAAATTAGATCTTTATTGGATTTATGCAAAGAAGTGTATTGTAATGAAAATAATGCTAATTCATTAAGAGTTTCCAAGTTCCAGAGGGACCAGGTAGGGAGAAAAACATAAATGCTTCAATATTGCTTATAAAAGTTTAATTTACCAAATTGATTTAAGAAAAAAAACAAATTTACTTATGTCTAAAAAACATAAAAAAAAGAAAATTAGCAATATTTTTTCCTTTTTTATTATAAATTAGCAATATTTTTAACAAATATTTATGCAAAGTACTATCATCTTCAGTTCATCTTCTGTCCCACAATTTTTGTTCGTGTTGATTATTTGCCAGGATATTTATAAATCCAGTTATTCCATGGAGTTCTATTAATATTTATCTAGTTCAAAAATACGATCTGAAAAAATTTTTAAATATTTTATTTATTTTTATTTTTTCATATTTTTTATTGTTGTTCAAGTACAGTTGTTTCCATTTCCTTCCACCACTCCCCCCAGCCCAGCCACCCCTACTTCCCCTCCTTGATCCTACCCTCTTTTGGTTTTGTCCATGTGTCCTTTCATTAATATGTAAATAAGTATAGGGAATCATTTCACATGGCATGGGAATGTAGCTCGGTGCCCACTTGGAAAGGCCAGTGGGGAGTGAGTCGGCACACAAGAGCCACGCCCATGGATAGGTTGTCCCATGGGGAATCAGGCCTGCATTGTACCTAGGCAGCTATGGGCTTGCTTTTGCTAAAACTCCCTCACCCTGCATTGAGGCAGCAAGGGCTTACTGCAACTTCCTAAAATCTGAGCTAAACCTCCCAAGTATGGAGTGTAATCAGTCCAACCACTTTTCCCTTTACATTTGCAAATATCCTTCTTTGATATAATTAACAACATCCTCTCCTTTGTTGTCTGTAAAAGGTAACCATCTAATGTGAACCTGTGCATAGTAAATGAGGACCATCCTTGATGTAATGTATCCAGAAAAACAATAAAAGGCCTGTCTAGGTGGGGGTCGCAGCCTTCTCTCTCACTTAGAGAGTGGCTGTACCATCCCCTTTCTCCACAGGATTTCTGTAGTATGTGTGTATTTGTCTTGCGGCCACAACACTCAGATCCTGCCAGCCAGGATCCGCATCAAATAAGAATAATTCAGAGTCCTTTCCATGGATCTTTCTGGAAATGTAATATATTTATAAGTATATCAGGAAAAAACAATGACTCTTTCCAAAGGACAATAAATAAATAAAATTACATGGTTATAGACCTGATTATGATTCAATTGACAAAAGAATTTGCTTTCCTGTAACAACATTTAAACATAACAACTTAAAATTACAAATAAAAGTATATCATAACTTTGTAGGTTTTTGGAGATATTTATGTAATCCCTAGAACATCCACTTTAATAAAAAAATATGTGTACACAAATAGAAGATATTTATTTATTTGACAAGGTTCCCATGTACTTTAAGCATATCAAATAGGTGTAATAAGTTCAAAATTTCTCCTTCATAAGGAGAAAGAGCAAATCCCTGCAGCATTCCAGGGACTCATTGAAATGACTCAAAGCCAATTTGAGGCCAATAAAAAGTTTCTTAAAATTTAAACCATGGGAAGGTTGTCAAACATATTTGACCAAAAGAGTATATATCATTATGAAACAGTATTAAGTTATTTATTTACCAGAAGTTACAGAAAGGTATCAAACATAAATACAGGTTAGCAAAACTTTAGTTCTCAGGAAAATCAATATATGTTTTTAATTAATCAAGTACCTTAATAATACAATATATCATATACTTTAAAAAAATACAATCTTTGATTTCTAGAAAAATACAGGAAAAGCCTCTTCCATTTTAAAAGACTAAAAAAGAACCAAACAAATTCTGTATTAGCTTACTTTTCATATTTGGATTCACTTGTCCAATTAAAGTCATTATTCAGCTTAACTCTATAATATCCTCTCAAAAACTCTCTTTACAAACCTTCTTCAACTTGCACATACTCTGTAAAATGTATACAATATTTCTGCAATTTATACTATCCTTTTTAGTTTGCTTTTTATTAACTCATTCAGAAATAATGAAATTTATTAAATTACCTTCTTTTTTAAATAAGTGTTTTCATATTCTATACCTTGTATTAACAAAGCATTCAATATCTTTCCAACTTAACTAGAATTCTTAATTTTTAGAAACCTTGATTTTAGTGACAACTAAAAGTAAGTAATTAGCATTCTTTAGATTGATACTTTTATGATTATATTTTATAATTTTAGAAACAGGTATTTTCATTGGCAAACACATTCACATTTTCAAGGCATACTTCAAATAAAGTACAAGATATATTCATTAACAGATTTAGACCCATTTTCTAGCTTCTCTGCAATAAGAAGCCAAAGTAGGCAAACTCAGATCAATTAATATTTCAATATCCTGTTATTTAAAAAAATATATATATTTTTTAACTTTTTTTAAATTTTTTGTTCAATTACAGTTATTTGCATCCTCTCCCCTCCCCTCCTCCCTTCCCCTCCAGCCCCACCTCCCCCCCAGCCTCCCTCCTCCCCCTTAGTCCTGTCCATGTGTCCTCTACTGTAAAAATATTTAGATATCTAATAATTTTCATCATTTAATCCAGCACAATTCCAAAGTTCCAAGTCACCGAGGACTTTGGAAAATTCCATATATTCTTTCATTTTATTTACATCTATTCATTAGTTTTAAAAAACTTCATACTATTTTAAAGTCAATTACTACCTAAGCCATTTTCTTGATAAATTCTTTGACAGAAATAAATAACATGAACTTATTCTTGCAAACCCAAGCAAAAAAACCATGTATTTTATGTCAATAACTTTAGGATAATGGGGGAAATAAGTATAAGGGCCATCAAGGAACATGTATAAAGGATCCATGGGCAAATCAAAGGGGGGTAGGATTGATGATGGGAGGTGAGGGTGAGTGGGGCAGGGGAATGCAGTAGGGGGAAATTGAGACAACTATACTTGAACAACAATAAAAAGGATATTAATAATAAACCAGCTTTAATATAAAATAATTTCCATATAATCCTGAAAAAACATTTGAGATATTTTTTATTTTTTATCATACTTATATAGTATTATTAATATTTGTAGAGAAGAGATTTTCTTATTTCCTTATTTGTCCTTGACAACTTTAAGGAGGCTGGAGAAGAGGCGGGGGAGATATCAGGCTTGGGTGGATTTACCTACCTAATTTATTTTTAAAAATGACTTTGTTGATTTTTTTTATTGATATAGGGCATTTACCCCCACTCCTGCAGCCTGAGCAGGGTTTCGCATTACTAGCCTTATTGTTCCCAGGACAACAACAGCTCCTGGACTTCTAGGAGGAGATTTAGAGTATTTAAAAGACTTTTCTTCTCATTTTTTTTCTCTCTGAGTTTTAAAGTCTGGAAAGGTTGTAAGATCTTTTTCTCCCCTTTGAGCCAACAATTTAAATCCTTTCTGAGTAGAATCCTTATTATGTAACAACATGAAAGTTTGCATATTAGATATCTTATACCGTTTACCACACCTTTGGCAAAACAATTCTAATCAGTCATTGACTTTAGCTGTAAATTGACCAGTTAGCTATAGTGGATTCTTTGATGGGATTGAGACCAAGCTGCTCATTTGAAAGCAGAAACAAAACAACACCTAAACCAAAGACAAACCTCAAACAAGTATGTAATCTCAAACTAAATCCTTTAAAAGGAGGAATAGGGACAATAGTGTGAATGACTTTCACAAGGTCTAAATAACATGAAGCCCAAATGACAAAAACAGAGGATCCCCTGTGTAAACAAAACAACACAGGGGAAGTGAAATCCTTAAAAGATAAAATAGCAAGCAAAGAACAACTGTAGTAAAAGTTTCATTTCAGATAGACAAGAGCTCTCAGAGAGTTCCCAAAGAGAGCAGACAGATGAGAGGTCTAAAACAGAACAAATATTGAAAACCCAGAAATCCATTAACCAGAATATTGAAAGCACACCCCAAACCCCATACCAAAAGAACTAAAATTTTCTTAGTCACTGAACCTGCATACCACTGTGTGGCACCTATTGATTCCTATGGAATCCCAGATAATTCAAAGAACTTAAATGGTGGGGCTGGAGTCTCCTGGTAATGCACAACAGGGCTTTTACCCAGTTTGGGCTCATCTACCCACTAATAAGCTATTTCCTTTTCCCAGCTGGGTATAGCAGGTGATCAGTCCCAGAAGAGAGCAAAGGCTAGTCCTGAGTTGTTGCGGATTTTGACCTGCAAAATCCTTGGCAGGGGACTGCCCCAATCGCGTGAATCAATCTTACCCAGAGACACACTTGGAGATGAGAATCCTGCAGCCACGGGTCTTTCCCACCACCTCCATCTTGGGAAAAAGACCTCGTGGGTCGCTTAGCCGGGGTCTTTATTAGAGGCTTTAGGACATATTTACATTGGATTGATTATTCATGGGATTAAGCAGAACAGGGATAGTTTTACTCATTAGCAGGGCATTAGGATGTAAATTCAGGTCTGGTGGCAGACAGGACCAGGGTAATATAATATGCAGGGCTCAGCAAGCCAGAATCTTTTGAGATACATCTTTGCCAAATTTGTATTAGAGAGTTCCCATTCCACAGACATGATCCACATTTGCCTACACGGGAATTACATGGAGCTGTGCTCAAAATGCGTAAATCCTCAGGAACATGCGTGTTTACACATGTGTGGAAAACATCCCTACATTTCCCCCTTTTTTCTTATGAAATTCTTTTCTACAATCATGGATTATGCCAGCCCACACAGGAATGATTTTTCCTCACGCAGAGCCATGCTCTGACACGCATGATTTTTCTGGGCTACGATTCTTCATGCGTGTGAAAAGAATTTTTATATCTCCCCTTGTTTTTCTTATGAGAATTTAGAAGCTGGATTGACTTAATAAAATTTGCTACTTGCTGGTCCCTTTTACAACCTTGGGAGAATAATTTACATATGTAGCAAAGCATACAGATTATTAATACAATTAGGAAACAACAAGTGACTATGAAGACCCATATTTTCAGATTAAAATTATTAAATTAAATTTTAGGGTGAAGTCCATTGAAATTGTCCTGGAGGGTTTTTAGATACCTCCTTTTGCTAAAGCAACTTTAAATGCAAATTATTAAATTGTCCTTTTAGATTGGTAGACAAAATGTCTTTTTAGGTGATGTTGAATATTACTTCGAAGATATTTGATGTGCAGCTTGGAGAATTCTGGATTAGTAGATTTCCTTTTGATGATGAAAAATTAGGTCGCTGCCAGGTAAGTCTTTCTTCTGTCACATGGCCTTGTCAGCAGTTTTGGAGATTTTTCTGCGGAAAAAACAGAAACAGACCCTTCTCTTCCTAGCTAAGGTGTGGGCCTAGGGACTTGAATTGTATGGAGTGATTGCTTGGACTAATATTGTGAATTAAAAAAAAAATTTAAATTGTAAAAGAGTTGTGTTTAAATCTTTGGGGAAGATATTCTGACCTTCTCCCCCTTTTTTCTTATATTAAATAGGGTTTAAAGTTTGTAAGGAATTTTGGTTAAAGATGAATAAATGCCAAGGGCTTGAGTAATATATATATATATATATATATATATATATATATATATATATATATATATAATTAATTGATTCTCTCTAAAAGTTGGCCAGTTTTTCTTGAGAGATTAGTTATAGATTTTAAGAACAACCTGGGTGTTTTATGCAAAGTGATCAGTTTTGCATATAAAACCCGTGTCTATGTTTTATTTTTATTTATTATTAAAAAACATTTCAGCCCTGGCAAAGTTGGTGAGCAGATATCAGATTCATATATCTATTTGAGAAAAGCTGTTGTGGTAGATACTTAGTATTGAATAATATTATAGATATTATTCTATATAAATTTGGGATATTGATAAGATTTTAGTAATTTGGTCTATGATGAATGTATTATGTCTTAAAAATCATAATGAATAAATTGTATGATATTTTAGAAAAAATATATTTATATGCTATATTAATTATTTTTCTTAGATTATAACATCAGAATAATTCCTAAATCTTTAACTGTAAATTGTAGGAATAAATTTGAAGTTTATATTGTATGAAGTCTTGTATATCATACTTATTAAAATTATAGAGAATTATAGACAGTATAGGGAGAATATTGAGATAATAGTATTGTTATTGGCTAGAATCTGGCACCCTGATTGCCAGAGAATGTCTTTTCATTAGTTAAATAGAATAAGCTATAAGTTGATAAGATTTCCTAAAGACAGTAAGTAGGATATAGTAAAAAGAGTTTTAGTCATGTGTTATGAAACAGTCCTTTTTGTCTGGCTGGTGAGTGTTGTTACCTGACCCAAAGTAGGGGTCCTAGTGACGTGAGGAGATTTGGCGATGCGACAATTTTGGAGTTTCTTTTTCCTTCAGCTGGGAGACCGGAGACAGGCTCTCAGTGGCTTCCTGGGGCAGCCAGGGGGCTAAGCATCTTGGAGTGGTGGGGGTCTTGTGTATTCTGTGGAAAAAACACAGAGATACCCTTTCCCCCCAAAATTAAACCTACACCTGGCCTTTTTTACCATCTTGTAAGTAAATAGGAAAAAGGCTTGAAAGAGATATAGAATTATATTTTTATAAACCTTAATTAAAACTGTTTGTAAATAACTTTGACTTTGGTGAGCTAATATGATTTTTTCTAATTGAGGACAAGTCTATATTAATGAACATCTGATAAAACGTGGGGCCTCTTTTTATTCTTTGAGGCAAAAAATTTTTACTGTTATTTTTGATATGGTTGTTTAAGAATTTCTGATGGAAGATTAAAAGCAAACTTTTGATAATTAGCTAATGCCTGGCTGAAAGTCCCAGGGTTTTATAATGTTTGAATTGTTTTTAGCACTTAATATATTCCTCCAGTGAAATATTACTTGTCAAGGGCCTTTTGTGACTATGATTAGTTGTTTTTTTTTTTTTTTAAGATAGGTCCTTTTAGATTTTTTTTTAAAGATTTTATTTATTTATTTTCAGAGAGAAGAGAAGGCAGAGAGAAAGAGCAATGTATGGTTGCCTCTCACATGGCCCTCATTGGGGGCCTGGCCCGCAACCCAGGCATGTGCCCAGACTGGGAACCGAACCGGGACCCCCCGGTTCCCAGCCCGCGCTCAATCCACTGAGCTACACCAGCCGGGCCTATGATTAGTTTTTTATGGGGAGGTAGCCAGTTTTCCCAATAACTGAGTTAAAAATTGGTGTTATGTTTTCCGCAAAAAATGGCTGTTTTTTTCCGGAAGACTGTACACCTATATTTCATTTTTATAATAAAAAAGGTCATGGCTTTGGCACAAGGAGGAATTAGATTGGAAACAGACACATTCCTTTCGAGCTTTCCAACTATTTGAGAAGAACGGTTGTAACTGACTTTGGAGTAGACTGTGGAATCAGATCACAAGTAACACAGAATAACATTAGATTTTATTCCTTTTGCTAGAGGTTTAGTGAAAATGCCTTGAAACAAAGATAAAACTTAAACAAACTAGCATTTTTAAACTTAATTCTATAAAGGAATATCAGTTTATTATAAATATCTGTTATACTGGGTATTCAGGAAGGTATTATTCACATTTTCTACCTACAGCCTAGAATTTTTTTTTTAAAGATTTTATTTATTTTTAGAGAGAGGGGAAGGGAGGGAGACAGAGAGGGAGAGAGACAGCAGTGTATGGTTGCCTCTCACATGGCCCTCACAGGGGACCTGGCCTGCAACCCAGGCATGTGCCCTGACTGGGAATCGAACCGGGACCCTTTGGTTCCCAGCCCACGCTCAATCCACCGAGCTACACCAGCCAGGGCATGCCTAGAATTTTTTATTAAGAGACAATTCTGAGTGGTAGATGAAATGGCCAGGCAAATCCTCTCTTTCTTTCTTTCTTTTTTTTTTTTTTTTCAAATCCTCTCTTTCTAATCTGGATGCCTGTTAAACTTTTCTTCCTTCAATTCTATCTTACACTACCTGGCAAATATGTCAACCTCTGTCCAATTCTTTTCTATACTTCCTCCCACCCTCTTTTCCTCAAACCTTTTCCTTTTTCTAATTTGGACGCCTGCCAAGCTTCTCTTCCTTTAATCCTATCTTACACTATCTGGCAATTATGCTAACCTCTGTCCAACTTTCTCCTCTCTTTCTTCTAAACTTCCTTCTCTACAATTCCATACCTTCTTCTAATCTCTTAATTCTTTCTTTACTGACCATCTACAACCTATCTAACCTTTCTTACAACATACATAATTCAGTCTTGCTATAAGGTATTACAGGCTACAATACCATGATTTTATGGTTTTAACATCTGAAGTAACATATATAAATAAGGCTTATCATATATATTTAATATATGAAGTAACATATACTTAATATTACATGTAATAAGTATTATTTATATTCAATATTTAGAGCATTATATGAAAGTATTAATAAAAGTATATGGCTATAATAGAAATAGCATACAGTTGTCTACCAATGGAGGTTCTATCTATTTGCTATATGCTTTTTTAATATTTTATTTAAATTTTATAGAAATAAATAGCCTTAATTTTAATAAATGGTAGCTTTGAAATGTTATTTCTTGCTATTTGATGTTATTTTAATCTTTACCTAACATATTTTTAATTGGATGCAGAAAATCCCTATATTAGGATTTTTGAGAAGCGGAGTTAGGTTAAAACATTGTTTCAAAAACTTTAGTTTAGATTATTAGCCATTCAAAAATGAACAGTAACATATTAACCACTTAAAAATGAACAATAACATAAATTCTTCAAATTATTTAAGGTTACAATTTTCTGGGGTCAAATGCAGAGATTAGGGTGAATGTTGAGAGATGGGGGAAGCCTGATTGGTTTTATAACTTTTAGCTGTCTTGTTTCGTGAAGGTGTGCTGATAGAATTTAGGCGCGGGCTGAGTTGCTATGGAGAAAAGCTGACGCTGGGTTTGTTTTTCAGTGTTCTCGGAGGTGCGTCTTTATGACGTCATTAGATATGGCCTCCAGCTTCGTAGTCCTCACCTGCGAGACCATATTATTTGTAGGCAGGGGGCGGAGTTTGCCTTGTCCTGACTGCCGGAGCAGCCAGCAGCTATAATGGCGGCTCTAGCACTGAGATGCCTGTGGCGCTGTAGCAAAGTTTTTCTAGGCGAGCGAGCGTAGCCCGTGCTGGGTGCCTGGTGGGGAGAGGCAGAGGGCGGAGCTCACTGGCCGGGGCTGCGACGCGGCAGCCACTGGGCGGAATCCGTTTGGCGCACCCGGCGGGATGCTGGAGCCAAAAGAGATGGAAAAAAAGATTAGGCTTTCTCTTCTCGCTCCGTGCAGCACGTGGACCTGGAATGTGAGAGAGAGTCCCCGAGGCTTAGCCAGGGCTAACTATTGGGAGAAAATTGGCTCGGGGGACAGAGGAGTGGATTTTTCAAGCTATGGATTCCTTAAGTTACTGTTTCTATTTTCTTGATGGGGCTTCTTAAGTTGCCACTCTCTCTGCTCCTTCTCTATCTTGCGCCAGCATGGTTTTTCTCTGCCTCCGGGAGGAAGAAGGGGCCGGCTTGCTCCGGGGACGTGCGAGCAGGGGATGGGAGCGAGGCCCCGGGGCCCACCGCTTTCAGGCGGCCTCCGCGGCCTACCACACCCTGCACTGTGCCAGGCAAGTCGCGCAGGGCAAGCCGCATCGCGCATGGTCTTTTTCTGCCTCCGGGAGGAGAATGGGCCGGGGCTTTTGCTGATAAGCGGTGGACTAGCTGGGTTGGAAGTTCTAAGCTTCTCTTTATTTAAGCATATGCTGAATGATTCTAACCAACACTTCCATTCAGACCCTTATCACTGACAACACAGATTCTGCTCCTCAGAAGCTGTGTGCCTACGTTCTTTAAATTTTCCTTCTAACTAATAACAGAAGGTTTTTCCTCTGCAAACCCTGTGCGGCCCAACCTCTCAAGCTGCTACCCTTTCTCTACTCCTCCCCCACCCCGCCTGAGCTTCGCGGAGAGGACTGGGTTAGGAGAGAAAAGGGCTAGAAGATGCAGTTTTCGCAGACAAGCCTGTCAGGCTTTGCCGCTAAAGCTGCTTAGATGAAAAGACCTCGGTTCTCACTCTCCTCACGCATTCAACAAGGATGCCAAAGAGAGAAGAAAAGCTATCCTTTCCTTATAATTACCTAATAAAAATTTATTAATTAAATTTGCGTGGCCAAAAACGTTTTTCGTACCGGTTCTCACCCCCATCCCACTCCAGATGACTCTTGGCCGACTCTAGTTCCTATTCACCAGAACTATTGCGCACAACCTCCACCTTGAAGTGTGGGGTATGGTCCTTTTGGCTCTGTGGCCTGTCTGGACCCATGTCTGGGCGCCATTTGTCATGGATTTTGACCCTCAAAATCCGTGGGGGGGGGACCGCCCCAATCGCGTGAATCAATCTTACCCAGAGACACACTTGGAGATGAGAATCCTGCAGCCACGGGTCTTTCCCACCACCTCCATCTTGGGAAAAAGACCTCGTGGGTCGCTTAGCTGGGGTCTTTATTAGAGGCTTTAGGACATATCTACATTGGATTGATTATTCATGGGATTAAGCAGAACAGGGATAGTTTTACTCATTAGCAGGGCATTAGGATGTAAATTCAGGTCTGGTGGCAGACAGGACCAGGGTAATATAATATGCAGGGCTCAGCAAGCCAGAATCTTTTGAGATACATCTTTGCCAAATTTGTTTTAGAAAGTTCCCATTCCACAGACATGATCCACATTTGCCTACACGGGAATTACATGGAGCTGTGCTCAAAATGCGTAAATCCTCAGGAACATGCGTGTTTACACACATGTGGAAAACATCCCTACACTGAGTAAAATAACTAGGCAGCTGTTAGGAACTCCCAAATTCTCTCATGGAGTCAGTCAGGCACAAGCAGCTGGGGAAACCCCTTCAAATTTCAGGGATTTACCTGGGTGCTCCCACTTTCTTTTGGCTGGCTCACCAAAAACTGTAATCAAACACAAGTCTGGCTGCCTGATGATTCAAAAGCCAATACTCGGGAGGTATATACTAATGTAAAGGGAAGTGGCTTTATTTAGGTGCTGACAACTTCAAAGATGGGAGACTTTCTTCTCAAAGTCCATCTTAACATCTTAAGAGGAAGATTATGGGGCCATAGGTGGGGGCTGAACCTACTTGCTCGTGCGCCCAACAGGGACACCCAACTGATCTTCCGAGGAACAGAGTGAACAACCAACAGAATTACAACTAATACGAAGTTTGGAAGCCAAAGGCTGTAGAGAACATTGAGAAATGGATGGTAAGGAGATTTTGCAGGCAACAGGAGGGTTTCCAGGTCCTGAACCAGAGGCTGTGATTGCTGTGGCAGCTTTGAAGGAAATCCAGGTCAATGATTGTGACTTGACAGCTCCCTCCCCTCCTAGAGCAGTGAGTTTACACACCCATGCCAGGAGAGACCTGGATGCTTAAAGTTGCTGTGGGGATAAAGATGCAGTAAGAGATGTACAGCTTGTGCCATACCCTGGCTGGGACTGTGGTCACTGGCTGGGACAATACCAGAGAAACTGGGAAACTGGGAGACAACTGGAGATGGGAGAAGAGATGGGTTGCAACTGGATGTGACCCAGATAGTCTCTGAACTGGTCAGAGAGTTGATGTGTGTGGAAACCTGGGCCTTTGTTAGGAATGGCTTGCCACAAACAAGGGGAATTTGCTACAAAAAATAAAGCTCTCAACCACTGTGCAAGGATGCATGGCATGCAGCAGCCAGGCCAGTGAATAGGGAGGGGTGTGTGTGATTAGTTCCCCCTCAGGGCACCTCAGGGATTGATCAAAGATGGGCAACAGAGGCTCAGAGAGGTAGCAGTACCCAGAGAAACAATTCAATAAGGAAACTAAACAGCCCTGAAGGGACTTTGCACATGCAGGGCTAGGCCAACAAAGAGGGAGAAGGAGGGGTGCAATTTGCTCCCATTCAGTGCATCTCATGGACTAATCAAAGGGTTGCACAATGAGGTGGACTATAGGTGCCAGCATTGCACATATGCACTGTGGAATGTGTGTGGGCCACACAATGCTCTGGCGTGGAATGGAAAATGGACACCTGTGAAAATTATGTCCCAGAACCTCCATCCTCACAGAACCATAGGAGAGAAAGAAAACACAGAGCCCAGCCGACATCTTACTGCAGCATCCAGGAAAAACAGCAAAAACAGCTTGGTAGGTTTAAAGTCAGCAGGAGGCTATTTTTTTGTAAATGTAAGACTAATAGGACGTGGAGCTGTGAGAAGGCCAAAGACAGAACCAGAGGAAAGTCAAAAGATGAGTATCAGCAACTGACACAAATCCCACTTTTCTAGCCTTCAGAATTTCCATTTTCAAAATTTTTGTTATTTTGATTTTTTTTTTATTTCTCTTTCCATCTAGTGTTCTTAGTTTGGTTTGTTTCTTTGATTTTATTGTTTGCCTGGTTTTCTTTTTTCTCTTATATTGCATTCTAATTTTTCTTCTTTAACTTCTCTCATATTTCAATAACATGCTATTCTTGGTCTTTTAGTTTTTATTCTTTTTATTCAGATTATATATTTCTTATCATATTATTGTTATTCCAAGTCCCACACTGCAACATTTCCTGGTCTTAATTCATTTTGCCATCCTCCTGAGCTTTATTACTGTCGTAGTTAACTTTATTCTCTCACACACTATGTCAACTTTCTTTCCCTTATTCTCATTTTATCTCACCATCTAACCTCACTCTGGTTTCTAAAGTCAGCTCACTTTCTTTTTCCCTTCTAATAATAGTCTTATCTCTTTTTCACCTTTTGTAAAAAATGGCTAGTTGGGTAAAATATCATGGTTATTGCTTTACTTCTTCAGATGAGATTGGGTGCTTTCAGGGTGGCATGGCCATAGACTGTACTTCTTCAAAGGACCTCTGATCTGTTCTCCACTTGTTAGTACTTTAAATATCATAGAGCACTCTCTTGCTTTCTTACACTATTTCATGTTCATCCTGACTCTAATCACATATAAGATAAGATGGGAGTTATAAATACCAGTACACCCACTGGAGGGGAGAACCTACCAACAAAGAAGCCACCAACAGGTAAATCCCAAGTAAAAGAGAGCCCACACAAATGGAAGAGCAACCCTAGAGTATCTAGAAAAAGAGATCAAAGAGACTTCACCTTCTACAGAATTTCTACCACAGAAACTCACCCTATGAAAACAACTGACAAAGCAGAGCATCTGGAATTGCATTAACAAACAAAAAGAGTCACCTAAAATGGAGAGACAAAGAAATAACCAACAATCAAAAGAAATGGAAGACTCTCCAGTAAAAGAGCTAAATGAAATGAAGACAAGCAAATTATCAGATATAGAATTAAAAAGAATGGTGATAATGATGCTCAAGGAACTCACTGACAACTACAAGGAACTCAGTGGAAACTATAAAAAAATGGAAAAAGAAATAGAAACTATAAACAAGAATCAGGAAGAAATGAAGAATACAATTTTGGGGGAAAAACACACTAGAAGGAATTACAAGCAGGCTGGATAAAGCAGAGGACCAAATTAGTGGGTGAAAGACATGATAAAAAGAAACACCCAGGAAGAACAACTGCACAAAAAAGATTAAAAGTATGAAGATAGTTTAAGGGAATTGCAAGACTACATGAAATGAAACATTTGAATCATAAGAATACTAGAAAGAGAAGAAAAGAAGCAAGCGATAGAAACACTGCTTGAAAAAATAATGACAGAAAACATCCAGAACCTGGAGAGGGGACAAGGCACATCATAATGAAAATGCCAAGTTTTAAAAACAAAGAGAGAATCTTCAAAGCAGCAAGGGAGAAACAAGAAGTAACATAGTAGGGAAATCCAATAAGGTTAGCAGGTGATTTCTCAACAGAAACATTGTAAGCCAAGAGGGAATGGCAAAAATATTCAAAGTGATGAAAAGCAAAGGTCTACAACTAAGAGTACTCTATTCTGCAAGGCTCCCAATTAAAATCGAAGGTGAAATAAGGAGACTCCCAGACAAAAGTAGACTGAAAGAACACATTTCCACCAAAACAGTACTGCAAGATATGCTAAAGGAACTGTTTTAAGAAGAGGAAGAAAAAGAGCAAGAGAGAGGAACATAATACAAAAGGGGGAAATAAATAAGTATCGATCAATAATAACCTTAACTGTCAGTGGATTAAATGCTCCAATCAAAAGTTATAGGGTAGCTGCAATTAAAAAATGGGCAAAGGACCCGAATAGGCACTTCTCCAAGGAGGACATACAGAGGTGCAGAGACTTATGAAAAGATGATCAGTATCACTTGCCATCAGAGAGATGCAAATTAAAACCACAATGAGATACCACCCCACACCAGTCAGAATGGTCATCATAAACAAAGCAACAAAAAGCAAGTGTTGGAGAAGCTGTGAAGAAAAGGGAACCCTACTGCACTGGTGGTGGGATTGCAGACTGGTGAAGCCACTGTGGAAAACAATATGGAATTTCCTCAGGAAACGAAAAATGGAACTGCCTTTTGACGTTGCAATTCCACTGCTAGGATTATATCCTAAGAACACTGAAACACCAATCCAAAAGAACCTATGCACGGCAATGTTCATGGCAGCACAGTTTGCAATAGCCAAGTGCTGGAAGCAACCTAAGTGCCCATCAGTAAAAGAATGAATCAAAAAACTATGGTACATTTATACAATGGAATACTGTGCAGCAGAGAGAAAGAAGGAGCTCCTACTCTTTGCTACAGCATGGATGGAACCAGAGAGCATTATGCTAAGTGAAGTAAGCCAGGGGGTGAAAGACAAATACCATATGATCGTACGTTTAACTGGAACCTAATAAACAAAACGAACAAGCAGGCAAAATATAACCAAAGACTTTGAAATTGAGAACAGGCTGACAGTGACCAGAGGGGAGAGGGCAGGGGATAATGGAGGCAAAGGATGAAGGGTTTACAGGAACAATTATAAAGGACACATGGACAGTAACAAGGGGAGATGGAAAGAGGGGAAAAAGATGGGGATGGCTGGGGTGAGGAAGGCTTGGATGGTGGGGAGGGGTTGGGGGGAAAGGCTGAAAACTATACTTGAACAACAATAAAAAAGATATAGCGTAGCTGAGTAGATATGAAAATATTACATACACTGCCTTCATAACCCACCTAGAAAAAAGGACCTACACAGACTGAAAGCAAAGGGTTGGAAAAATAAAATTCCAAGCAAATGGGCAGGAAAAATAGTTGGCGTAGCATTACTTATATCAGACAAAATAGATTTCAAAACAAAGGCCACAAGAAGAGACACAAGAACACTTAAAAATACTCAAGGGAAGAATCCATCAAGAAGATATAAACATTATAAACATATATGTAACCAACATAGGTTCAATCAAATATATGAAGAAAATCCTGAAGTACTTCAAAAAAGATATAGACAGCAACACATTTATACTAGGGGCTTTTAACATCCCACTGTCAACAGTGGTTGATCTTCCAAACAAAATATCAACAAGGATATTGCAGCATGAACAATGCCCTAGATCAAATGTACTTAACTGATATATATATATATATATATATATATATATATATATATATATATATATAAACTTTCATCCCAAAGAAGCAAATTACACATTCTTTAAATGCACATGGAACATTTTCAAAGATAGACCACATGATAGGACACAAAAGAAGCCTCAACAAATTCAAGAAAATTGAAATCATATCAACAATTTTCCCAGACCACAATGGCCTGAAACTAGAAGCCTACATCAAGGATAAACTGAAGAACACTCAAATTCATTGATACTGAATAGCATGCTATTAAACAATGAATGGGTCAAGAATGAGATCAAGGAAGACATTAAAAAGTTTCTGAAAACAAATGGAAATGAACACACAATAGTCCAAAACTTATGGTTCATAGTGACACAAGCCTCCCTAAAAAAGATAGAAATATTTCTTTTTTAAAATATATTTTATTGATTATGATATTACAGTTGTCCCATTCCCCTCCCTTTCTTCCCCTCCATCCCACTCCTCCATTCCCTGTCCTTTAGTTTTTGTCCATAGGTCATACACATAAGTTCTTTGGCTTTGACATTTCCTATACTATTCTTAACCTCCCCCTGTCTGTTTTCTACCTACCATTTATGCTACTTATTCTCTGCACCCTTTCCCCCTCTCTACCTCTACCACTCCCCTGTTGATATCCCTCCATGCCTTATATAAATCCCTTTAACATTTCATATAATAAAGGCTGGGTGATGATGAATTCCTTGAACTTGACCTTATCTGAGAAGCACTTTATCTGTCTTTCCATTCTAAATTATAGCTTTGCTGGATAGAGTATTCTTGGATGTAGCTCCTTGCCTTTCATGACTTGGAATACTTATCTCCAGCCCCTTCTTGCCCGTGAAGTCTCTTTTGAGAAATCAGCTGACAGTCTTATGGGAATTCCTTTGTAGGTAACTGTTTCCTTTTCTCTTGCTGCTTCTAAGATTCTCTCCTTATTTTTAATTTTGGGTAATATAATTATGATGTGTCTTGGTGTGTTCCTCTTTGAGTCCAACTTCTTTAGAACTCTCTGAGCTTCCTGGACTTCCTGGAAGTCTATTTCCTTCACCAGTTTGGGGATGTTCTCCTTCATTATTTGTTCATATAAGTTTTCAATCCCTTGGTCTTCCTCTTCTCCTTCTGGCACCCCTATGACTTGGATGTTGGGACGTTTAAAGATGTCCTGGGGTTCCTAAGCCTCTCCTCAGTTTTTTGAATTCTTGTTTCTTCATTCTTTTCTGGTTCAATGCTTTTTCTGTCTGCTGGTCCACTCCATTGACTTGAGTCCCAGTTTCCTTCTCATCCCTATTGGTTCCCTGAAGATTTCCCCTCATTTTTTTATATTATCCTTTATTTGTTCAAGTAATTGAGACAATCTTTCTTCGAATCCTGTGAGCACCCTGATTACCAGTGCTTTGAACTGTGTATCTGATAGGTTGGCTGTCTATTTGTCACTTAGTTGTATTTTTTCTGGAGCTTTGATGTGCTCTTTCATTTGGGCCATTTTTTTTCTCGGTGTGCTTGTTAGTTTAAGGGGTGGAGTCTTAGGTGTTCACCAGGGTGGGGCAACCCACATCGTTGTGTTGTGATGCTGTCTGTGGGGGTGGGGCCTGAGAGAACAATGGCGCTTGCTCTGTTCCCCGCACTTCCCCAGCTACCCACAAGCAAGTTGGGCCCTTCTTTGCTGGCTCCAGGGTGAATGGACGGGCTTGCACCATTCCAAGTTCCTGTGGGTCTCCCCATCGAGTTCTCCTGTGAGGCTGGGAGTTCCTCCCACAGCCGCCTCAACCCCCACAGGTGTATTCAGTTGTTGGTTTGAGGCTTTATTTCCCTGTGTTTGTGGGCCTCTTGGTCTGTTCTGCTCCCCAGCTTTCCCTCTTGGTTTATCTTTGCAAGAATGAGGGACCACCCAGTCCACCAGTCTCAGCCCCGGTTTCACCAAGTGCGCCTGCTGCGTTTTGGCCAGGCGTGCCCACCACAGGCCTCTCTGGGCAGCTGGGGCATTGCCGGTACTGCTCCATAAACCACATCTTGCCGAGTGCTCTCCACCCGGCTCTGCCCCGCTTACTGGTCTGGATGAACATGTCTTCTTTAACTCCTTGGTTGTCGGACTTCTACTCAGTTCAGTTTTCTGTCAGATCTGGCTGTTTTTGTTTTTTAAATTGTTGTTTTTCCTCTTTTGGTTGTGCAAGGAAGCACAATGTGTCTACCTATGCCTCCATCTTGGCCAGAAGTCAGAAATATTTCAAATAAACAACCTAACCCTACACCCACAAGAGATGGAGGAACAACAGAGACAGTCCAGAGCAAGCAGAAGGAAGGAAATAATCAATATCAAAGCAGAATTAAAATACATGGAGACTGAAAGAACAATTCAAAAGATCAATAAATTTAGGAGCTGTTTCTTTGAAAAGATAATCAAGCCTTTAAGCAGACTCATTAAGAAAAAAAGAGAGAGGACCTAAATAAATGAAATCAGAAATGATAGAGGAGAGATTATAGCTGATACCACAGAAATACAAAGGAATGTAAGAAATTGCTAGGAAAAACTATATGCCAAGAATTTGAAAACCTGGGTAAAGTGGACAAATTTCTAGAAAAATATAATATTCCAAAACTGAATCAGGAAGAAGCACAAAGCCTGAAAAGCTTAATAACAGTTGATGAAATGGAAGCAGTAATAAAAAAAACTCCTGACACACAAAAGCCATGGACTAGATGGTTTCCCAGGAGAATTTTACAAAGAATTTAAGGAAGACTTAATGCCTGTTCTTCACAGACTGTTAAAAAAATTCAAGTGGGAAGACTCTCAAACTCTTTTTATGAAGCCAGCATCATCCTAATCCCAAAGATAAATACACAACAAAGGAAGAAATTTACAAACCAGTATGGCTCATGAACATTCACACTAAAATCTTCATCAAAATATTGGCCAACCACATACAGCAATACATTAAACAGATCATGCACCATGATCAAGTGGAATTCATGCCAGAGATGTAAGGATGATTTAGTATTTGCAAATAAATACAGCACAAACAAAAGGAAATACAAAAATCACATGAGCACATCAATAGATGTAGAAAAAGTATTTGATAAGGTACAGCACCCATTTATGATAAAAGTACTCAGCAAAGTGGGAGTAGAGGGAGCATACCTCAACATAATAAAGACAATATATGAGAAACCTATTGCCAACACATACTCAACAGGCAAAAACTATGAGCTTCTCACTAAAATTAGGAATGAGACAAGGATGTCGACTTTCAGTACTTCTCTTCAATATATTATTGGAAGTCTTAGTCACAGCAACCAGACAAGAAAAAGAAATAAAAGGCATCCAAATTGGAAAAGAGGAAGTGAAACAATCAGTATCTGCAAATGACATGATAGTGTACATAGAAAATCCTAGGAAGGCACCAAAAACCACTCGACCTCATAAGTGAATTTAGCAAAACAGTGGGATAGAAAGGCAGTTCAGAAATTGAAGAAATTCAGAAATTGAAGGCATTTTTATATACTGACAATGAAATTGATAACACTGAAATATGAGAAACTGATAACAGAAAAAAATCTCATTTGCTATAGCAACAATAAAAAGAAAGTACCTAGGAATAAACCTAACCAAGGAGGTAAAAGACTTTTTTAGAAAACTATACAACACTGAAGAAAGAAATCAAGGAAGACACAAAGAAGTGGAAGATATACTGTGTTTATGGACTGGAAGAATTAACATCATCAAAATGTTCATATGACCTAAAGCAATTCATAGATTCAACACAATCACTATTAAAACACCAATGACATATTTCACAAACATAGAAAAAAAATTCAAAATTTATATGTAACTATATATGATCCTGAATAGCCACAGCAATTCTGAGAAAGAAGAACAAAGTTGGAGTTATCACAATACCTGTTATCAAACTATATTACAAGGCCACGGTAATAAAAACAGCCTGGTACTAACATTAGAACAGACACACAGTTCAATGGACCAGAATAGAGAGCCTAGAAATAAACTCAAGTCTCTATGGTCAATTAATATGTAACAAAGGGAGCAGAAGCATAAAATGGAATAAAAATAGCCTCTTCAACAAATGGTTTTGGGAGAGCTGGACAGCTACACCTACACAAAAAAACCCAAAACAAACCAATGAAACTTGACCACCAACTTATGCCATACAACATAAGGATAAAAGACTTAAATATAAGTTGCAACGCCATAAAAATCCTAGTGGAAAACATAGGCTGGAAAATCTTAGATATTCCACACAGGAATATTTTCATTGGTATGTTCTCTAGAGCAAGGGACATAAAGAAATGAATAAACAAATGGGACTTCATCATAATAAATAGCTTCTGCACAGCTAAAGAAAACATCAGCAAAATGAAATTGGAACAAACCATAAGAGAAAATATTCGCTTTGGTCTCCAAAATATGTAAAGAACTCCCAATACTCCACTCCAGGAAGACAAACAACCCAATTAAAAAATGGGCAGAGGATTTGAACAGACTCTTCTCCAAGGAGGACATACAGAGTGCCCAGAAACATATGGAAGTATGCTCAGTATCACTAGCCATCAGGAGATGCAAATTGAAATCACAATGAGATACCACTTCACAACTGTCAGAATAGCCATCATAAAGAAATCAACAACTGACAAGTGCTGTTGAGGTTGTAGAGAAAAGGGAACTCGCATACACTATTGGTGGGAATGTAGACTGGTGCAGCCACTATGGAAAGCAGTATGGAATGTCCTCAAACATTAAAAATGGAACTGCCCTTTGAGCTAGCAATTCCACTGCTGGGATTATATCCTAAGAATCCTGAATCACCAATTCAAAAGAACCTATGTGCCCCAATGTTTACTGCTGCAGAATTTACAATAGCTAAGTGATGGAAGCAACCTAAGTGCTCATCAGTAAGTGAATGCACCAAAAATACATGGTGCATTTACACAACGGAATGCTACACATTACTAAAGAAGGAGCCCCTACCTTTCACAGTAGCATGGATGGATCTGGAGAGCATTATGCTAAGTGAAATGAGTAAGGCGGTGAAAGACAAATACCGTATGATCTCAGTTGTAAGTTGAATCTAGTAAACAAAACAAACAAGCAAGCAAAATATAACCGGAGACATTGAAATAAAGAACAAACTAACAGTAACCAGAGGGGAGGGCAGAGAGGGATAATGGGGGTGGAAATAGGGGAAGGTTTGTCAAGGAATATGTATGAAGGACACAGGGACAAAGCCACAGGGGGGTAGGATTGAAGGTTGGAGGCAGGGATGGATGGGGTGGGGGGAGTCAGGGGAAAATGAAGACAACTATACTTGAACAACAATAAAAAATTAAAAACAAAGAAAAAATTCATCTCAGAGCATATAGGGGTGTTTATATGTAGATAGAGGTTCTGGACTTGCAGACAGTGTTCTTGTTGATTCTGATATGGATCTTTAATATCAACATACTGGATCTGGTCAGTGCCAGCCAAATTTTGCTGTTTGATGATCTGCATCAGTTGAAGTCATCATCAAGGCCATGTCTTATACAAGCAGGAGCTGGAACTGCTGATGCATGTACTATGCTTAGAAATAAACTCTCAGTATGTGAGTTCTTTTTATTAGTTCACTAGTACATTTTTATTTTGATTCCATTTTATGGTTAGTCGCAATAGCATAAAATTTTTATTCCCTATTACATAATGCCTTATCTGAAGGAGAGAATGGCCATGGACTGGAAGCTCCACTGCATTGGTTTTCTGGAAACTAATGGTAATGTCTTCTTTCATCTACAATATACCAATAAGAATGACTTAGTTCTTTAGTGTTAGAAAGCCTAAAACAAATGGGCTTAAACACCATAGAAATTTGTTAGATGATCAGCTTCATGGGCAGCTTGATCAAGAATATCCATGTCTATTTCTCTCCTGTTCTCTCAAGTTTGCCATCCTCTATATGTGGATTAAATTACTTTTAAGTTTAGCATTTTTTAAAGATGTTATTTATTTATTTTTAGAGAGAAGGGAAGGGAAGGAGAAAGAGAAGGGGAGAAACATCAATGTGTGGTTGCCTCTCACGTGTCCCTTACTGGGGACCTGGCCTGCAACCCAGGCATGTGCCCCAACTGGGAATTGAACCAGTAACTCTTTGGTTCACAGGCCTATGCTCAATCCACTGAGCTGCACAAGCCAGGTAAGTTTAGAATTTTTAAAAATATGTGGTAAAATACACACAAAGTATACCATCTTAACTATTTTTAAGAGTACAGTTTAGTGGCCTTAGGTACATTCATGTTTTTCACAGCCATTACCACCATTCATCTCTAAAACTCATCTCTTGGAAAACTAAAACTCTGTACCCACTAAACAATAACTTCCCATTTTTACCTCCATGCTGTCCCTGACAATCACAATTCTGCTTTCTGTTTCTATGAGCTACAATTGGAACCTCATGTAAATGGAATGATATAGTATTTTTCTTTTTATAACTAGCTTATTTCACTTGACATAATGTTTTCAAGATTCATGTATGTTGTAGTGTATACCATAATGTCCTTCTATCTTAAGGCTGAATAATATTCATTTTATGCATATACTATATTTTGTCTATCTGTTCATCTATTGATGGACACTGGGTGATTTCACCTTTTGATTATTATGAACAATGCTGCTATGAATATGAATGTGCATGTGTCTGTTTGATTCCCTGCTTCCATTTTTTGGACATATATGCAGAGGTGGAGTTGCTGGATCATAGAATAATTATATGTTTAATTTTTTGAGGAACTGCCAGATTTTCCATATCTGCTATACTCTTTTATATTCCCATTTCTGTGGGCTTAATTCTAAAGCTGCTTTCCACCTGGTAATGAATGTTCCAGGCTTCATCTCCCCACACTGTGATGTCAGAAGAAGGGTGGAAACTCTCTCCAGAATTCTAAGCAGTAATTATGACACATATCCCGCTGGGGCTGCTGTGATCCTATGGCTAACCCTGATCCAATGACTTGTAAAAGTAAAGGGAATGAACAAGTGGACTTTAGACAACTTGGTCCAGCCCATACTGTAGGTGAGATCAACATCTTGTAAGTACATATGCTGCATGGAGCTTCAAGTGGGGAGTACTGGTATAAAGAATCAGGCCTCAGTAACTTAAGATAATAAGGCATTTTCATGCACATTCTCCTGGATTCTGAATTTTATTTAGCTTCCCATAGGATTTTTGTTTCCTTGCTAGCTGAAGCTTAGATATTTCTTTGATGTTTGTAACAGGGGCCTAATGATGCAGAATTGTTAGGAAATAGGCTTTTTTCTAACATGTTTTTAACACTTTTTTATTACCTTGAAAAAAGGTAACAATGAAAGGTGAATGTCAAGGTTTTCATTAAAAGTCAACACTTTTCTTCCCAGTTTGTCATCTACAACAGGAGAAGTCATGTTGGCCACTTTTTCCGACCTCTGAAAACAGAACTGCATCTGGGTACTTGTTGACTACTAGGGTAATTATCTTCCAGCTCCTGGGATAGAGAGTTGTGCCCTTGTGTGAAGAGGTCCATGATTGGCAGCAAAGGCCTGGACCTCTTCCTATGGTCACTCAGATGATTTAAGATTGTATTAAGAAAGAGAGTGTAAATGCTAGTTCCCAGGCATACAGTCAAACAAAGTTTCAAAGAGAAAGAACCTGGAAATAAATATGCTTGGTTTTTTCAGAAGTAAAATGACAGCTACTTGCAGCCAAACTCTGAGCCCATTTGAAGATTTCATTGTTAATCAGGACTGACTCTGTGAAAATGAATTTCCCTGTTAAATTCAGGTGCTGTAGCAACTTTTCTAGCCAAAATAATGGGAATTTGGAGCCCAAATATAGAAGAGTAGGTCTCTCTCACTTAGAGCACTCAATTGCTCTGGGACTCTGGTGACAAGTTGGCACTTTCCTGCCTGTTTCTAGAGGCCTGGGCTAGCTCAGGATGTGGTAGCTGAAGAGGCAACTCACAGAAGTGTGTGCAAGTGTGTGCAAGTGTGGGCAGGTTGGCACGGTGCTGCCCAGTCTGGGGAGTACCCCTTGTTTACATTTGAGAATGAACTGTACTAGATCCTGAAATGCTCAGGCCCCTCATCAGTGGTTTTTCCTGCCTGTAAGGGGCATCTACCTGGTCGCTTGAGTCTCAAAGGGGTCTGGACAGACCTTGAATCATGTTTTCTTTAGTTGCATATTCCCAGGCTCTTTGGGTGTTGGCTCACATAATGGCTGACCAGTGGCAGGTCTTAAACAGCTCCATGAAGACTCTGAATAAGACATGGTGTGCAATATAACTGTGTAGGCCTCCTTATCCTGGTCCAAGGCTACAGAAAGGGACCTGCCTTCTGCAGGGGACCCAAGGCTGCTTTGATGTCCAAACTGCTGGACCAGCAGACTTGGCTTTGTGTGGCTCCAGGCAGATGGATGGGCCTTTTTTCACTGGGCCTCCCAGGGCAGCAGAGAAAGTGCCCCAAACCTGTTTCCCACCCTCTAAAAATGGGGATTTTGACTTCTCTGTATGTTCCAGGCCCTTCTTGTTTTAGCAGAAGGATCCTGTGCGTTTGATCTAAATCTGGTCTCCTGCTGAAGAGACCAAAACAATCTAAGTCAAAACAGTATTAACAGGAAACCTGTCTTTTAAAGCCAAGAATGCAACCAAAATAGCTTCAAGTCTAATTCTGATAGCATCACCATTTGGGGAAGGCCTTTAACTGAGAGAAACAATAAGTGGAACTTGGCTCCCAAATGTTCTGGCTTGCAGGGCTTTGTGGGGTGCCAGAATCATGGGCTTTTGGAATGCTTGGTACACAGAGGTGGGGCCACTGGCAGGCACCTAGGCACAGAGAGCTGGCCACTCAGAAGGCCACGCAAGCAAAAGATGTGTTTCCATACAGAAAACTGACTGGTTATTTTTGTTTGGTGGGAATAATTAAGAAATTTAGAATGGAAAAATATCCTTTAAAAAGAATAAAAGCGCTTTTATTTAACTGTGAAATATTTTTGAACTCAAAACACTACAAAGAAGAGAAAAATCACCCATGATCTTACAATACAGACAGAACTTCAGTAAACATTTTGGGGGAAATTTCGTCGTTTCTTTTCTTTATATATGTGGCATGCATGCAAATACAGACACATACTTTAATGGCTTGAGTGCCTCCTCTTTCACACTCTTTGTTATATATTTCCCTCTCCTCACATACAATCACTGCTGCCAGCTTCCAGACATGTTCCCTACACATACAAGAAGACATAGATTTACTTATTTATATTTTCCTGTGCAAGTGGCAGCAGAGAATTTTTCTGGGCCTCTGTTTTTTGAACTTGACAGTATGTCTTAGAGAGCCATCCATATCAGTATGTACAGATCTCTTTCATTGCTTTATAAGGTCGCATAACATTCCACTGTATGATTATGCCATAATTTATTCAGCTGCATATTATGAACATTTTGATTGTCTTCAGACTTTTGATGTTGAAAAATACACCTAGAAATGGCATTAATTGAGCCAAATTCCACCTGTTGAGAGCTAAGACCAAAGGCTCTCCACAGAGCTGGTGCCAATCTGCTCTCCCACAAGCAATGTATGAGGAGGTGTTTATTTTCCTTCACTGTCACACAGTTTGCTATCATGACTTTGGAATTTTGTTGATTACATAAGTAAAAATATCACTGTGTAACTTACTTTGCATTCTTTTTAAGAGTGAGATTGAAACTATTCTCCCATGTTTGAAACATTTGCATTTTTATATCTGTGAAACTTCCATGTTATTTTCCCACTTTTCTTCTGGGCTGTAGGTATCTTTCTCTCATACATTTTTAAGAACAATGTTTCTATTTTTTTACTATTACTCCTTTACTTCTTCTTAACCAAAGAAGAATAGAAGCAAATGGTTACTTACAGCACAGAATTTCTTTTCCTTCTTATTTTTCTCTGGCCTCATAGATGGTCTGCTTCCTGCAAATATGGCTTAACAATGTAGTTTCTCATTCATCCTTGCCTCTGATACTCCTTTCCAGTGACAAAAGCAGGCCCACATGACTCCTATCACTAGCCATGCTCCCAATCCTTCAGAAGTAATCAAGAGATAATGGATCTTGCACCTCAATTTGTATCACTCACCTAGGAGAGCTCTGCTTCTGTAGACTTTTATTTTAATGATATAAAACTGCAGGAATTTTATTTTTGTATTATCCTGTGTTTGATCTTAAATGCTTCCAGAAAACCTCCCCATTTTTTGATTCATAACTCCTGAATTTTCACTGTTTCAAGGATAGAGTTTATAATGCTTATTGCTTCACCTTCTTGATTTTGCGTAATTTCTTTTTCTTTCTTTTTTTTTATTGTCGTTCAGTTATAGTTGTCCCCATTATCCCCCATTACTCTCCCATTACTCTCCAACCCATCCCTCACCTCCCACATTCAATCCTCCCCACCCCCATTGTATTTGTCCACGGGTCCTTTATATATGTTCATTGATTTGACCCCTCCCCTTTATTCCCCCATTATTCCTCTCCCCACTTCCCACTGATTACTGTCAGTTTGTTCTTTATTTCCATGTTTCTGGTTCTGTTTTGTTGTGTTGATTAAGTTCCACTTATTGGTGATATCATATGGTATTTGTCTTTCTTCGACTGGCTTATTTCACTTAGCATAATGTGCTCCAGTTCCACACATGCTGTCATGAAGGATAGGAGCTCCTTCTTTCTTTCTACTGCATAGTATTCCATTGTGTAAATGCATCACAGTTTTTTTGATCCACTCATTTACTGATGGGCACTTAGGCTGTTTACAGTGCTTGGCTATTATAAATTATGTTACTATGAACATTGGGGTGCATAGGTTCTTTTGACTTGGTGTTTCAGGATTCTTAGGGTGTAATCTGAGCAGTGGGATTGCTGGGTCAAAGGGCAGTTCCATTTTTAGTTTTTTGAGGAAATTCCATACTGTTTTCTACAGTGGCTGCAACAGTCTGCATTTCCACCAACAGTTCTTAAAGTTGTAAGGGAAAATGCGGAATTACATTCTCTTTACATTCACACCATTTACGTAATTTTGCATTATGTACCTCTGATTTATAACTAGATGAATATTTTTTCAACAAAAATAATTTTGAGGTGAATATTATTTCTTCTTTTATAGTTAATAAGGAATAGTGAGTCATTTCTATTCCCCATAAATTATTTTTTAAACATTTTATTCCTTTTTATAACAGATGGAAACAACATATATAGAGTCCTACTCCCACTACACACAAATACAATGAGATGTGTCTATTATAAGAGCAAATGTATGGGATAAATCAACAGCAAAGAGCTGTAGAAAGAAGATATACAAGCCAATCCTAAACATGAGGCATCCCAAAGACACATACTAAAGATTCATTTTCATTGACACTTCAAATTTTGATAGCCTGTAAATATAATTCGTGAAAATAGTATTAAATACAATTCAGTATAGGCCTTCCAACTTTGTAGTTGCTCTTTTTCAGTCATATATTTTCTTTTGTTAAAGTATATTTTATTGATTATGAAATGAAAGTTGTCCCATTTTTTTTCTCCCTTTTATCCCCCTTCATGTGGTACCCATTCCCTAAAGCATTCTGCCCCACTGCCCACTGTTTAGTTCATGTCCATGGGTCCTACATATAAGTTCTTTGGCTTCTCAATTTCCTATACTTATTAATAACCTTCCTCTGTCTATTTTTTGCCTAACAATATGCTTCTTAATCCCTCCACTTTTTCCCAATTTCTTGCCTCCTCCTTCCTACTGATAAATAACACTTCATGTGATCTCCATTTCTGTGATTCTGTACCTGTTTTAATTCTTTGCTTAGTTTGTTTTTGTTTTTTAGGTTCAGTTGTTGATGGTTATGATTTTGTTGTCCTTGTTATGTTCATAGTTTCTGATCTTCTTCTATTTATTAGATAAGTCCTTTTAACAGTTCATATAATAAGGGATTGGTGATGATGAACGCCTTTAACTTTACCTTATATGGGAAGTATTTTATCTGCCCTTCTACTTTAAATGATAGCTTTGCTGGATAGAATAATCTTGGATGTAGGTCTTTGCTTTTCATGACTTTGAATACTTCTTTTGAGCCCCTTATTGCCTGCAAGGTTTCTTTTGAGAAATCAGCTGATAGGCTTATGAGAACGCCCTTGTAGGTAACTCTCTGCTTTTCTCTTGCTGTTTTGTATATTTTTAAATTTTCCCCTTTTTTATTGTTGTTCAAGTACATTTGTCTCCATTTTCCCCACACCACTCTCACATGCCCTACACACCCCACCTCCTACCCTCAATCCTATTCCCCTTTGGTTTTGTCCATGGGCCCTTGATGACAACTTCCCCATCTCTTCCCCATTATCCCCTTAGCCCCTCCCCTCTTGTTACTATCAGTTTGTTCTTTATTTCAGTGTCTCTGGTTCTATTTTGCTTGCTTGTTTGTTTTGTTGATTAGGTTCCACTTATTGGTGAGATCATATGGTATTTGTCTTTCACCTCCTGGCTTATTTCACTTAGCATAATGCTCTCTAGTTCCATCCATGTTGTCATGAAGGTTAGGAGTTTTTTTCTTTCTCCTGCATAGTGTTCCATTGTGTAAATGTACCACACTATTTTGATCCACTTATTTACTTATGGGCACTTAGGTTGCTCCCAGCACTTGGCTATTGTAAATTATGCTGTCAGGAACATAAGGTTGCATAGGTACTTTTGAATTGGTGTTTCAGTGTTCTTAGGATATAATCCCAGTAGTGGAATTGCAGGGTCAATGACATATTTCACAGATATAGAACAAACATTTCAAAAATTTACATGGAACCAGAAATGTTCCTGAAAACCCATAGCAATTTTGAGAAAGAAGAACAAAGTAGGAGGGATCACAATACCTGATATCAAATTATATTACAAGGCCACTGTAATAAAAACAGTCTGGTACTAGCATAAGAACAGACACATAGATCAATGGAACAGAACAGAGAGCCCAGAAATGAATCCAAGTCTATATGGGAAATTAATAATTGACAAAGGGGGCAGCAACATGAAATGGACTTCAACAAATGGTATTGGGAGAGCTGGACAGCTACATGCATAGAAAGGAACCTTGATCACTGACTTACATCATACACAAAAATAAATAAGGTGGATAAAAGACTTAAATATACACTGTGACACCATAAATTCCTAGAGGAGAACATAGGGAGGAATATCTGAGATATTCCATGCAGCAGTGTTTTCACTGATATGTCCCCTAGAGCAAGGGACATAAAGGAAAGGGTAAACAAATGGCATCTTATGAAAATAAAAAGCTTTTCATGGCTAAAGAAAACAGCATTAAAATGAAAAGAGAAACAGTCATATGGGAAAACATATTTGTCCATGATACCTCAGACAAGGGTTTGATCTCCAAAATATATAAAGAACTCACACGATTCCACTCCAGGAAGACAAACAACCCAATTAAAAAAATGGGCAAAGAACTTGAACAGACACTTCTCCAAGGAGGACATACAGAGGGTCCAGAAATATGAAAAGATGCTCAGTATGTTAGCCATCAGAGAGTTGCCAATTTAAACCACAATGAGATATCACTTCACACCGGTCATAATGGCCATCATAAACAAAGCAACAAACAGCAAGTGTTGGATAAGCTGTGGAGAAAAGGGAGCCCTACTGCACTGGTGGTGGGATTGCAAACTGGTGAAGCCACTGTGGAAAACAGTATGGAGTTTCCTCAGAAAACTAAAAATGGAAATGCCTTTTGACCCAGCAATTGCACTGCTAGGATTATATCCTAAGAACCCTGAAACACCAATCCAAAAGAACCTATGCACACCAATGTTTATAGCAGCAAAATTTACAATAACCAAGTGCTGGAAGCAACCTAAGTGCCCATCAGTAAGTGAATGAATCAGAAAAGTATGGTACATTTACACAATGGAATTCTACGCAGCAGAAAGAAAGAAGGAGCTTGTACCCTTTGTTACAGCATGGATGGTACTGGAGAGCATTATGCTAAGTGAAATAAGCCAGGAAGTGAAAGACAAATACCATATGATCTCATCGTTAACTTGAACCTAATCACAAAATGAACAAGCAAACAAAATATAACCAAAGACTTTGAAATTGAGAACAGGCTGACAGTGACCAGAGGGGAGAGGGGAGGGGATAATGGGGGAAAGGGTGAAGAGTTTACAGTAACAATTATAAAGGACACATGGAGAATAACAAGGGGGAGTGGAAACAGGGGAAGGAGGTGGGGAAGGCTGGTATGGTAGGGAAGTGTCAGGGGATAAGGCAGACAACTATACTTGAAAAACAATAAAAAGAAAGAATGAAAAGGGGAAAAATACTAAAGAAATATTCCTAAGACAGATGTGCAACTATTTATTGTTTTTCTTTCTTCTATGTACTTTATGAATTTGGGTCTTATGTTTAAGTCTTCAATCCAGTTTTGACTTTATTTATGTAAATTGTGTAAGAGAGTGGTCGTTTCATACTTTTGCGTGTATGCCTCTGGTTTTTTCTATCCCACTTACTAAAGAGATTGTCATTTATGCACTGTATATCATTTATTTTGTTGTACATTAGTTGATTATGTAAGTGAGAATTTATTTCTGGACTTTCTATTCTGTCTCGTTGATCTATGTGTCTGTTCTTGTGCCAGTGCCATATTGTTTTTATTATTATAGTTTAGTAGTATAGTTTGAAATTAGAAAGGGTGATAAACTCTATTTTATTTTCAAGATTGCTTTGGCTATTCAAGTTTTTTTGTGGTCCCATATGAATTTTAAGATTATTTGTTTCAGTTCCTAGAAGAATGCCATTGGTATTTTGATAGGAATTGCATTGAATTCGTATATTGTTTTATGCAGTAAGGACATTTTAACAATATAATCCTTCCACTGCAGGAGCACAGTTCATCCTTCCATTTATATTTGTGCACTTCATTTTCTTCTTTCTTCAATGTCTTATAGTATTCAGAATACAGTTTTTCTTATCTTCTTGGTTAAATTTATTCCTAGTTATATTCTTTTTTTATACATGTAAATGGTATTGATTTTTAATTTCTTCTGATTATTATTATTGTCTAGGAACATGACAAATTTCTGTATACAGTTTTGTATTCTGCAACTTTTCTGAATTCACTATTTTAATAGTTTTTTTGTGACATCTGCAGGGTATTCTATATATAGTATAATCTTTTTGCAAATAGTGACAGTTTTCTTTCTTTAAAACTTGAATGGATTTATTTCTTTTACTGGTCTAATTGCTATGCCTAGGAATTCCAATACTATATTGAATAAATATAATGAGAGTAATCATTTTTTTCTCATTTGTGATTTTAGAGGAAAAGAATTTAGTTTTAACCATTTGGGATGAGGTTGAGTGTAGGTTTCTCATACATAGCTTTTATTATGTTTATGTATGTTCGCTCTATATCAACTTTTTGAGTTTTTAGAAAATAATAATTAAGTGTTAAATTGTGTTAAATGCTTTTAAACCTCCATTAAGATGACTATATAACTTTTTATCTTAACTTTTGTTGATGTGGTGTATCATTTTGATTAATATGTGGCTATTAATATCCATTGATGCTTGATTGTGATATATAATTCTTTTAATATATTTTTGAATTTGGTTTACTAAAATTTTGTTGAGATTGTTTGCATCTATATTCATTAGGGATTTTGTTCTGTAATTTTTAAATTTATCTTTTTCTGATTTTGGTATCAGGGTAATAATGGCCTCATAGAATATGTTTGCAACTATACTTTCTTCAAATGTTTTGGAATAGTTTGAGAAGGATAGGTATTGATTCTTTGAATGTTTGGTAGAATTGACATTTGAAGCCTTTATTGTTCTGAATTTTGTTGGGCCTTATAAATTAATGCTTCAGGTTTTTTTTTAATTAATGCTTTAATTTCGTTGATAGTTATTGGTCTGTTTTGATTTTCTTTTTCTTTGTGGTTCTCTCTTGGAAGGTTTAATGTTTCTTGAAATTTATCCTTTTTTTAGATTTTTCAATTTATTGGGCTATAATTGTTTGTAATATTCTTTAATGATCCTTTGTTTTTCTGTGGTGTCATTTGTAACTTTTCTTTAATGTTTGATTCTATTTATTTGGGCTCTCTCCTTTTTCTTTGATGACTCTGGTTAAAGGTTTGTCAGTTCTCTTGATCTGATCTAAGAAATCAGCTTTTAGTTTTATGAATCTTTTCTATTGTTTAGGATCAATTTTGTTTGTTTTCAGTTTTATATTTATTATTATTTATATTTATTCTTACTTTGGGTTTAGTTAGTTCTTTTCCTAGTTCCTTTAGATGTAATGTCATATTGTATATTTTTTTTTTGAGGTAGGCCTAGAGAGCTATGAACTTATTTTATTTTATTATATTATTATTTTTTGCTTTAAATTAATTAATTAATTTTAATGTTGTTCAAGTACAGTTGTCCCCATTCTTCCCCTAAGACTCCCCTTGCCCCACTCATCCCCGCATTCCAACCTTGATTCTTAACCCTTTGGCTTTCTCCAAGTATTGGTCGTAAAGGAGAATGTATAAAATGTTTTTTATTTCTGTTCAATTACACTTGTTCCCATTTCCCCCATTGTTCTCCTTTGCCCTGCCCACCCACTCTGTCCCTCACTCAATCCTCCCCCATTATTGTCCTTGTCCATGGATCCGTTATATACATGTTCCTTGATGTGACACTTCCTCTTCTTTCCTCCACTATTCCTCTCACCTCCCCTAGGGTCACTATAAGTTTGCTTTTTATTTATACGTTTCTGCTTCTATTTTGCTCACTTATTTGTTTTGTTGATTAAGTTCCACTTATAGGTGAGATCATATGGTATTTGTTCTTTTTTTTCTTTATTTTTAAATAATTACTTTATTGTTGAATTACAGTTATCTGCATCCTCTCCCCTCCCCTCCCCCTCCCCCTCCAACCCCACCTCCCTCCCTCACCTCCCTCCTCCCCCTCGGCTCTGTCCATGTGTCCTCCATAGTGGCTCCTGTAAACCCTTCTCCCCATTGTCCCCTGCCCCTCCAACCTGGCCACTGTCAGACTGTTCTTACTTTCAATGTCTCTGGTTATGTTTTGCTTGCTTTCTGCTTTTATTGATTATGTTCCAGTTAAAGGTGAGATCATATGGTATTTGTCCCTCACCACCTGGCTTACTTCACTTACCATAATGCTCTCCAGTTCCATCCATGCTGTTGCAAAAGGTATAAGCTCCTTCTGCCTTTCTGCTGTGTAGAATTCCATTGTGTAAATGTACCATAGTTTCTTGATCCATTCATTTGTAGATGGGCACTTAGGTTGTTTCTAACACTTGGCTATTGTGAATTGTGCTGCTATGAACATAGGAGTGCAAAGGTTCTTTTGAATTGGTTTTTCAGGATTCTTAGGGTATAATCCCAGTAGTGGAATTGCTGGGTCGAAAGGCAGTTCCATTTTCATTTTTCTGAGGAAGTTCCATACTGTTTTCCATAATGGCTGCACCAGTCTGCATTCCCACCAACAGTGCAGTAGGGTTCCCTTCTCTCCACATCCCCTCCCACAGTTATCTGTTGCTTTGTTGATGATGGCCATTCTGACTGGTGTGTGGTGGTATCTCATTGTGGCTTTAATTTGCATCTCTCTGATGGCTAATGATGTTGAGCATCTTTTCATATGTCTCTGAGCCCTCTGTATGTCCTTTTTCGAGAAGCATCTGTTCATATCTTTTGCCCATTTTTTTAATTGCATTTTTTGTCTTCCTGGAGTGGAGTCGTATGAGTTCTTTATATATTTTGGAGATCAGACCCTTGTCTGAGGTATCATTGGCAAATATGTTTTCCCATACGGTTGGTTCTCTTTTTATTTTAATACAATTTCCTTAGCCCCACAGAAGCTCTTTATTTTGATAAGGTCCCATTTGTTTATTCTTTCCTTTATGTCCCTTGCTCTAGGGGACATGTCATTGAAGATGTTGCTGCGTGGAATATCTGAGATTTTCCTACCGATGTTTTCCTCTAGAACTTTTATGGTGTCATGAGTTACATTTAAGTCTTTTATCTACCTTGAATTTATCTTTGTGTATGGTGTAAGTTTGTGCTTGAGTTTCATTTTTTTGCATGTGGCCGTCCAGATTTCCCAACACCATTTGTTGAAGAGGCTATTTTTACTTCATTTTATGCTTCTACCCCCTTTGTTGAATATTAATTGACCATAAGCACATGGATTTATATATAAGCTCTCTATTCTGATCCATTGATCTATGTGTCTGTTCTTATGCAAGTACCAGACTGTGCTTTTTTAAATTTTAAACATTTTATGGCATATTTCCTAAAATAAAATTT
>PVJI01017665.1:0-35126 GCA_004026765.1 Micronycteris hirsuta | reverse complement strand
CAAGCCTGAGAAGGCCTTGAAACTCTGGTTCTAGTTATTTCTCTGAATTCAAGGAGTAAAATTATATTTTTAAGTTCAGGTTGCCAGTAGCATTTTTGCCTGAGGGAAAGAAAACATTTACTGAGCAATAGTGCACCAAAAGAAATAAAATATTTTATTAATACAGTTCATTTCTTCATTATAAATGGGATATAATCTAACTTCTTTCTTCTCTACAACTTTTTTACAAAAATAGATTACAAATATTTCATATACACATTTAAATTATAGAAGGTGAGACAATATAAAAATAATGGTAAGGAAATAAAAAGAATGCAAAGATTTGATGTCATAAAATCTCTAAATTTTGCTTAAAATCCATGTTGTTAGCATGTAATTTATATATGGTTTCCTATATTCTTTTAGAGATGGGCTACAAATTTGGCTCTACGTTTGGTAGTATTCAATACAATGAAGGACTCATGATCATTTATAAAAATTCACTGGGTTCATTTGTAACATAAATAATTGCTTAGGAAAAAGGACAGTAGAAATAATGAAAAGAAAGAGGAATTTTCTCCATGGGTCCTTGAAAAGGAAACTATGCAATAAAATTAACAATCTTTCAAAAACATTACAATAAATACAATGATTTTAGAGATCTTTTATAATGTCTTTAAATGTGGGCCAATAGTTTTATACCAAATTGTCATTCAGTAAAAGCAATTCTTATTGGGACAGGGGTAGGTGGTATGATATTGGGTTTAATATAATTCCATCCAAGTAGAATGTGCTCTGGTGGTTTCATTTAATCCAGTGAAAGTATTTGAGGTATATGATACCCAGAGGTTCACACTTCGGGTTATTTTCCATGTGTATTTTTTCCCATGTGAGGTATAAAATGGGTCTGAGAGGAGATGAGCTTGATCTCAGAAATAGTGCCCCATTTATTGTTTATATAAAGTTTAAAGTAGATATAAATCAGTTAAAAGTTGGGGGGCTATCTACTAAAAGATGATTATAAGACTCACTGATCATACCTCCTCTTTCTAGAAAAATTAAACTGAAGGCTCCGTTCTACAGACTGTATATTTGTAAAGGCATGGCTTTTCATATAAGTAACTATAATTTGTAGAGTAGAGGGATATGTATATAGTTAATCCTTAATAATTTGGTAAAATATTTCAATGAAGTTCAAAAAGCAGCAGGGCCCCAGAACCCAGTTATGGTGATGGTGGCGGGAAAGAGGAGGGGAGAATGCAGAAGACATACCTAGAAAAAGGTTTTCTGACTTGTATTGAATTGGCACCAATAGATGGGGACCCATAATGAACTCCTGCACTTAAACCCCTCCGCTGAGCCAGATGACAAGGACAGGACATAATAAGTCACAATTTTGTATTGTTCATGAAAAATTTCTTTCGTAAGGTGCTGAATGTTACTAAACTATAGTTCAAAGCAAAGCCAAATAAAAAACACAAAGTATATAAATTTAATCCATACAAAACATTGTCCCAAGAGACTCAAGTGACAAACTGGCATTCATTTTAGACATAATATGAAGTCATTTAAGGCATTTAATGCTTCTATATTTGTTGCCTTGAGAAAGTGTTGTATTGGAAATAAAATTTTATACACACAAACCCCCCCCCACACACACACCATGGGTGTAGACTTTATAAAGAAGACCAGGGAAGACCCTAATTAACTTCCATGTCAAAATTCGACTCATTTTTAATAACAAGATCCATGCTTGCCTTTCAGATCTTAAATAGTGTGTGGCATGTTGAAGACTGGAGGGTTGCTTACCAGTTGGTGTAAGGTGTCTCCAAGTGATAACAGGTTCAGGACGGCCATTGGCCATGCAGACCAGGGTCACGTTGCTGCCCTCATTCACAGTGACATCCGAGGAAATGTTGGAGATCTTTGGTGGCACTGTAAGGAGAAAAGGAAAGTGAAAGTGTAACTATGTCAGCGAAAACAGGCTTGCAGCACTGGTCCATGCAACCGGAAGTGGAAAATTTGAGCTAAGTGCTCTTAAAACTTAAAACCTCTGAATCTTGGGGTTAAGAAGCCAGGGTGCTTTAGGCTCTCCTTAGAGACTTAGTGAGCAGATAAAAAGCATGAGTCTTACTATAAGGTGAAACTCTTCCCACTATGGACAAGTGCTATAAGAAGTACACAGAGTAGTATAATGAAAATGTATAAGCTCTTTTCTTATTAGAATAACCTTTTTTTTGATATTATAGATCATGGACATTTATACATATAAGAATACATTTTTCTTATGTTACCTACATTTATTTTCTTATGTATATAAAATTAATATAATCCAATGTCTCCTTCAAATGTCAGGAAAGAAGTGTTATTTAGCATGAGATTGCATAGTTGTGTTATTAAGATGTAGTAAAATCTGGTTATGTACAATCTAGCCACATGAGGAAACCATCAGTTAATCACTAAAATAGAAAGTCTCTAAATATAATCCTGGTCTGTGGCAGGCCAGATAATAGATCTTAGAGCTTACAAATTGAATGAGTAAGGCCTATGCCCCAGACATGTCAACATTACAAAAAATATCATTATTCCTAGTAAATATCATCACCATTACTATTAACAATTTAATAATAGCTAGTTTTAATTATTTACTATCATAAGACCCTATATATGGTGTTTTGAAAATATTATCTAAATAATTCCTTATAATAAGGAAATACTATTCTATGAGGATTTTATTTATAGGTGGGAAACTGAGGTATAGAGGAGACTGAGGTATAGAGAAGCAGAAAATTGATTTGACACTAAGCAGACTCCAGGGCCCATGCTCTTAAGTACTACTTAAATGAAACTTCATCTCCACAGTCCAGGCTACCAGATGGCTGAAAATGATGGGAATTACTTTTTGGTGATGTGAGAAATGAGTCCCCAAGGGCTAGTGGTGCTGCCTGCCGTCTGACTCCCTTCATTAGCGTTCAGGGCGGCCACATTAGAGCTCACATTGGTAGGCTCAAGTGGAAAGTGAATTACTCACAAATTTCATCACAGAGGTTATGCACTGATTACAAATAGTGGAGTTTATGGTTTGACTGTGATTTTCCTTTTTATACTCTTAGTTGCTTATGCTGTCCCTGAGAAGGTGTGTGCTGAGGAGAAGGAGAGGACAAGAGAGCCTGAAGGAGTTCAAGAATCTTACTTTTTCTGACTCTTCCTGTTCATTAGGAGCTCTGTGTGGTGACAAATAAAACAGGAACATTTTCTGCTTGTAGAGACAGCTGCCTGGCTAATATGAGTGTATACTCCCCACAGATCCCTGTTAGGAGATGTTGAGGGTACTTGGCAGTTGACCAGATCAGAGTGTCTCAAGGAGGAAGTAGGAAGAGAGCTCCTATTATCTTAAGGTTCCTCTCAAAATGATATCTTATATGGTCTCTGGGTGGAAACCAGTGATTCCAAACAAACCCACTGACAGAAATAGAATATAATTTCTATTTATAGATTTTTTATTTCCCCTTTTATCTATTTGGGTTAAGGGTTGTTTTCTTATATGCACACATTGACTTGTAATATATACTACCAGACTTTTACAATGTGGACCTAAAAGTTATGCACATTTTATAGAAAAGAATAGGAGGCACAGAGAGGAAAAATGGCTTGTCAAAGGTGATCCCATCAAGAATTATAGATGGACTTACAACTCAGAGATGGACTTACAACTGTTCTGTTGTTTAATATTTGCAGTTTCTAATTCCCAACTGAATAAGCCAAGTTTCTGAACACCTCTGAAACACTACAATAAAATACAAATCTATGATGAAACAAGATTTAGTCATCCTAGGTGCCTTCCTTAACAATATGAAACCTGGAACAGGAATCTATATAGTGATTATAAGAGCTCACATTAGTCAAGCTGTAGTTAATTCTGAATTGTAAGAGACATAGCATAGAGGAAATAAAAATGTGTTCTGATATTAAACAAAAAAAGTGGAGTTGGGTAGGTGATCGCTCTATATCTCTAGTGTAAAAACGTTCAAGTTTATAAAACCAAAATCTCCAATGGTTGAGCTCTCACAGAGTTATAATCTGTGATAGAGTTTACTCATATAATCCCTCTTTTTTTAAAAAAAGATTTTATTTATTTTTAGAGAGGGGAAAGGGGGGAGAAAGAGAGGGAGAGAAACAGCAATGTATGGTTGCCACTCACATGGCCCTCACTGGGGACCTGGCCCGCAACCCAGGCATGTGCCCTGACTGGGAATCGAACTGGGACCCTTTGGTTCCCAGTCCGCGCTCAATCCACTGAGCTATACCAGCCAGGGCAACATATAATCCCTCTTTTATGAGAGGAATACGTACCAAAGATTTTAATTTACATGGCATGCAAACTGAGTCACTTCCTCAATGGTACATAGACAAGTAGTCATATAATTGGGAATAAATTTTATAATAACTGACTGCAGCCTATGTTTTGGCCACCAAACAACATTGTTTCTTCTAATTAAGGACAATATACTCTGGTCCTGGATCTCAGATACTGAGAGATAACAAAAAGTGATTTTTTGTTGAGCAGTTAGAAATCTAATCATGTTGACATTATATCACGTCTCTCTCTGGCTCATTATCAACAGGTTTCACTCCATTATTTATCTTTCTACTTTATGGTACTTTGTACAAGCTTCTTCCCATCAATATTTATAAATAATGTAGTTCTTTTGCTCTAGAAAAAAATCCCTCTGCAAATCCCACGTTGTCCTTCTACTAATTTTCAACCTTTCTCTTTCTAAATTTCTTGAAGGAATTGTTCCTTACCACAGCTCATCTCCCATTCACACTTTAACCTTCAGTGCAATCTGGATTTCCTTATTTAACTCCAAAGAAACTGCTTTCGGGAAGCTCAGCAATTTGTTTGAATCATGTTATTTCTATGTCCAATGATCAATATTTGTTATTATCCTATTTTTCTCTGAAGTATAAGACTTTGTTGTCCATAACCTCTTTCTTTAATTCTTTTCTTGTCTTAATCTCCAGGTCATCAAACTCAACTGCTTTTCCACTTCTCCCTCTGACCAGCCTTCCCAGTTTAATTCTTGGGCTTATCTTGTGTTATTCCTTAAATATTTGTATTCCTGAGGGCTTGATTACTGTCTTCTTTCTTCATGTCATTCATTGTGAGTGATCTCATCTGCTCTCTATCTTCAGAAGCATAAGCCATGTTATTGATAAATCCCAAAGCAGTATTTGCATCCAATTGTATTTTCCTAAATGTATGTCATGAAGCATTTATTTGATGTTTTCAACATACTCAGTTTCAGTGATCACTCCAATTTGTTTGGATTACTTTGTTTTCTTACTGATTAATAAGAGCTCCTTATGTCGTAAGGAACTGACCTTTTTTTGTTATGTTGTTTCAATCTCCCCAATTTAGTCCTAACTTCTTAATTTTATGAACATTTTTGTTTTGCAGAAGTTTTATATTTCTTTGTTGATCTTTTGTGATTTCTTCCGTTGCTTTTGTGGGTATTAGGTTCTTTCTTAACATAATATCAGTTAAATGCTTATCTCTACTTCTTTTCTTTTAATGAACTTTATCATCTTTTAACATTGAACTCTTTATATAATGTGGGATTTATTTATGGTATGAGCTACAACCACATTTTTTGCCCATTACTTTGAATCAATTTCCCCAATAACATCAGTGAAATATTATGAAATGTATTTGGTTTTCAGAAATACCCTATATAGTGGTACCAACTTGGCCAGAGCAATATTTTTGCATGGGAAATATGCAAATATAAACCTTACTTACCATGCAAATTAATTTGATTAAAATATTTAAAACTCTAAATCACTAATCCTTTGATACCATATTATTATTATATGTCATCAGTTCCAAAGTTAATTGTTTATTAGATGAATATCTCCTAAAATGCTGAGTAAAAGACATAATATAGATACCCATGTTTCAGGACACTGGCAAAATTCATTATTCAAAGAAATTCTCATGTTTTTCCATTGTTAAAAAAACTGTAAAGTGAAGATGCCACAATAGGTCAAATTTTAAAATCTGAATTATTAAGTAGGTGATATTCTTTCACCTACTGAAATATATATTGCATAAAATACACACCTATTGAAATACACATAAGTTCTGTGTTAAAAAATGTATGCTTTTTCTATTCAGTACATATTGAACAGCAGTTTCTAAAATAATGCTAACATCTATGTGTATCTGGACAAATGAATGAACCAATATTAAGTAAGATCATGACACAACCTTATTGAGCCACTCATGATTTTATTGTCCCTCCTCACTTTTTTTTGTAATATTCATATCCTCTACCTCTACAAAATCTCCAGGGTCTGCCCTGGCATTTGCAGACCCAGAGGTGCCTGTACATGTTTTTACAGTTCTCTAGGTTCCAATCACTCCTTCTCTTGTATATGATTTACATCTCTTATATATGACCAAAAGTGGAACTGCAGGCAAAGTCAGGGACATGGTGGAGTGTTTTACCTGCCCAAATTTGCACCTTCTTCTGGTAAGACACCCTGTTTTTTCTCTGAGAAAACCACCTCTTATCTACCGCCATTGGTTTGTTGGGACTGTCAATCATGTTACCCATTCTTCCTTGGCTAAGGATTGAGTGAATGACATAAATTGGGTCATTCAGACTCTCCCTACCTGGAGCTTGCTTTTTATAAGGAATGGTGCAAGAGATGTTAAAACTGACTCAACTTGTGGTAGATTGTGCTAATGGCCCCAATTTCTCACTCTTCCCTCCCTGCATCCATATCATTTGCCATGCTCATACATTCCTATGGTGGGTGGCATGCAGTTTTCCAATCCTGGGCCATGTTACTGGTTTTGGCCAAGTATATCAGCATAGGAGGTACAAACAGGGTCTGGGAAAGGGCCGGCACAATTGGAGTCACTTTGGCTGTGCCTCTGCCACCACCATGGGAAGAGCATGCCCCACTGAGCCTGTTGGTATCAGGAGAAGGAGAATGAAAGATGGCAAATAGTGTTGCTAGATAAAATACTGAATACCCAGGTAATAATGAATTTCAGATAAACAAAAAAAAATGCTTTTTTTTACTATAAGTTCCAAATATTACATGGGATAACTTATACTAAAATATATGTTATCTAAAATTCAAATTTAACTGGCATCCTATTTTTTATTTGCTATATCAGACAATCCCAGCAACAGTAACCTGTAGCAAAGTCCAGCCTAACTCTGCTGACTTGCATGTTTGTGAGAAATAAAGAATAACTACTGTTTGTGCATCTGATTCTGCAGTGGCATGTTCATCAGCAATGGTTAGCTGATACATATCATGAAAGAGCAGCCATGGAAGGACCATTTTTTTTCCCTAATGTCTGCAACCTTCCTTCCCAGACACATATGACTTTGTGTTTTCCAAGGCAAGATTTTTCAGGTTTTCTTTTGATTCTGTGAGCGATCACATATTCTCCTAATCAGCTAATTCCATATTATTCCCTTTTAAAAACATCAGAATAGCCAATTTCTGTTGTTTAAATCAAAGAATCATAATTGTTGCAAATTGGAAAGCAGTCATAAGGGAAAAATTTGAAGAGGGGACTTTTCATAGAGGTAAAGTCTTGTCTTCTTTGCTTACCCAATTCTTTTGGATTTTCACAAAACCAACTGAGTTGCATGTTTAGCATTGGTCCTTATCTGTCAGTACACATTGTTTTAAAAATAATCCTAGGTTTGCAAAACTGTCTGATTCTAGCTGTTATTGTTTTAATAGCTTTATTCCTTGGTCCCTCACTTACCAGCTTACAGAAGGAAACTGTTAGTTCCACAGTAGGGAAGAAAAGTGGTCAGGTGTTTTGTTTCCCTAACCTCAAATAATTAGCTGTTATGATTTGTATGTAATTCAACATGCCATTTCTAATGGTACAAATTAGCAACAAATTGGTCTTATTTGTTCAATTGAAGTTGGGACAAAATGAGTGTATCACTGTGTGCGTGTTGGTGGAGGGCATGTTAAAAACACAACACCATCAACCCCCTAATCTCTAACCTTTCTTTGGTATGGCCATAGAAGTTTAAAGCCCATCTTGTTGTGTATGTAACATTAAATGGAACAGCATGGTGTGCTTATATAAAAGTTGGGTTAAGAAGTCTATAGGATATTTCTTGAGCAGCATTTGGCTTTAATAAGCATGATCTAAGAACTCAACAATAAGAGTAAAAATACACGTCACACATAAGTTCCATCTCGCGAAACATGAAACATCCATCTAGCCTGACATTTTGCTTCTGAAAATGCCACGGAAGCATGTTTTTGCTGCATGGTGTGGTAGTTCTCGGGATGAATGACAGGATTAGAAAATGTTTCACAGTGTACTAGACTGAGAACAAGAGGGCTTGGATCCTGCCCCACCACTAGTTCACAAGGCAAGCACATATTCTCTAATATTTGTTTTTGAATCTCCCTCATCAGATAAAATGTAGATGCTTAACAAATTTTGAATGAGTAAATGAAAAAATTAAGGACAAACTATTCAAATATCTCTGAGCCTTAGTTTCCTCATTTGATAATTGGAAATAATGTGCAAAGTTGATATTAGGCACTATTACAGGATTGCTATTTGGGTCAAGGGAGATAATGCATGTGAACTAATTCTTTAAACTATAAAAGGTCCTACAAGTGTAGCTATTATTTATTACATGCCAAAACTAGGCAATAAAACAGTTGGCTTAACCCTTCCTAAGATAACATGATAAAGTAGTTCATACATTTCTATAGCAAATGACATTCTAGTTATATTTTTAAGGATGCCATTATTGCCAAAAAGTGTAGGTAATTATTACAATTCATAATTAATCATTAATATTAGCATCAACAATAAATCACCCCAAAGATATATGAGTTCTTATCTGCTAATGAACAGAGCTTTGCCAGTATGTTCAGCCCTTTAGTCAATGTCTAGACATTTTATACCTATAATAAAAGTGACACAAAGATGTGTGAGTGTACAATGATAAGTAAAATAAGTTTCACCCAAAAATTTTAGAAGCCTAACTCTTGGGATCCCAAGAATAAGCTCTCCAAAGGAAATCCCATCACCATTACTTAATCTAAAATGTCTCAATAAAAGCAAGGTCTCCTTTTATTTGTTGTTCTTATAGGTAACAGCTGTTGCCAGGTTTTCCTGCGTCTGTAATATGAGTCTTGGAAGCCTTAGATTTTGCAGTAGAAGAACACAGCCAGCAGTGGTCATTTCTTTTCCACTAACACTGGTTCCCACTCCTACTAGAATGCCTGTACAAAGCAAGAGACATCAGCCTATGAAGTAGGTATTTGAAAAGGAACACTCTGCAGGAACATGATTTCTTTTAGACATAAATTTCATGGGTGAGTAGGAAAAATATGGAAACTATAGATTCTTTGAGTGTCAGATAAAACTGAAGGTGGGAGAAACTCATAATAAGTATCAGCTACTCAAATTTCTCTGCCAGGAGAGATTAGAAATGCTGCACTTATGCCTGCATTAAATGATGAAAAAAGTAACATAAGGAAAGAATAATGTGTTAATAATTAAGAAGAAAAGATATAATGTATATAATATAAAACAAGGCGATGCCAAGAGCCATATGAGTGGTAACATGATAAAGTCAGGGAAATTGGAGAGAGGGAGCACATGAAAACGACATGTTAAAACAATGTGCAGCCCAGAAAAAGTCATCCTCTTTTATTCAGACAGGAGCAGCTTAGCTCGTAAACTGTAGATGTAAGTAAGGCAGTACCTGAAGCCTCACTCACCACAGTTCTCTGAGAGAGGTAGCCGGCATGTTATTGTGCTGGGCAAAGGTACAGTATTAGCTCAATAAGACATACTTTTCTGGGCCTTTGAGCCATACTTTAGCATATTCCCAGGTGGTCATGAGTTCCTGGCACTGTCCCTAGAGACTCATCCAGACAGTAGCCACTATCAAAAGGGAGTGTTAATTTGGGTCAAACTGCTCTAAATAACTCAAACCCAGTAGCAATGGCACAAGAAGTGCTATGAGCTCATTCATACACCACCCAGGGGTGGCTGTGTACTTGTGGTGATGCATGTGTGGCACGAATATCTGCATCTGGTTGAGTCCCCCAGTCTACGCGAAAAGAAAGCACTTTAAGTTAGAATTTTTCTGTTTTTCTTAAATGTTAAAAATGACCCTGGAATCTAAGTGTGTGGGCTGGTTTAGAAAAGGGGCAAGTTATTCAGACAACAACATTTGCATTCGTGACCAGCTAAGGGTGTCCATTATTGCTGCTTCAGCAATAAGCCTGCTCTGTGGGATATCAAATGGCTCTTCCCATGTATGGGTCATTGCCTTGCTAATTAAGAGCAAATAGAACTATCCTGACTCTGCTCACTGAGTCTCAGTTGCTCAGCAAGTCAGCAGCTTCTCCAGAATCTCATATTCCCAGACCCTTATTCCAGCTGTTTAGATATTTGTTTTTGCTAATCTGGGAGAGCATCCAGAAGCTGATCTAATCAATAGATGGGAGGAATGAATCCTCTATCTTCCTTTTTCTTAGGCAAAATAGATTTCTCATTTCTGGTACTGACAGGATAGTCTTTACATACAGTCTACTCAGACCAGATGGTTTTGTTATTTGGCAGAAATGGGGGTATCGAGCAGAGGGAAGCTCAAAAATATCAGGCTACCTAGGGTAGGTGGGAAATAGCAACGGAGTGAATTCCAAGGTCTGAGAAGTGGCACTGTGAGACTTTATCAGAGAACAGAGGAATGCATCTTTTTATCCTTTGCATTAAAAAAGACATTTTTCCATGTGAAAGAGAATTGTTCTCTATAATTCTCAGAATAGATGAAAACTCAGGCTATCTTTCTGCAATTGACTAAAACCCCATTCCTTATTCCATGAACAGCCTATAGATTTAGCCCTAAACCATGACATATCCTTAAAAGCTACAAAGTATTTTTCATTCTGTGTTTTAGTAGCTTTCTTAAAAATATTAAATGTGGGGTAAACATTACTTGTACCACATAGATGAAGTATTTAGCTATTAAGAGAATCTTATAAACAAGTTCTTATATTGAAAGCAGAGGGGATTTTAAATCAGAGACACAGAAGCAGTGAGTAGAAAATAGAAGTATAAAGGTTTCAGAGTCCCAACAGAGTCCTGTTATCTATTATGCTTAAGAATAATACAAACCGACCACATTTACCGAGCATCTACAACACAGAAAGGCACAGTGCTAGCGTGAGCAGAAGTGAGGAGGGGATAAAACAATGATAATTATGACCTAGATCAGCCAGTTTTTATTCTGTCAACACAGGTGCCGGTGAGAGGTTATCCTGAGAATAATAAGAATACTTATTCTAACATTTTCCAAATGGCTTGCTGCTCATTTCATTTCTTTATTGCATTTTGGGAATCCGAAATATGTACAGATAACTAAGGTGCTTGTAAGAATTCTTTAAACTTAATGATTTCATGCCCACATTCAAGCCTAACTTGTATTTTTTTTAGTTGCTTAAGGCATATAGTGTTCTTTGTGTGTAGGGAAGGAGGTAGATTCTAATAGAAACCAACCAGGGTGAACTAAAGCATGCCTAGAATACAATGAAAATAATAAAAGTTGTTTCCTGCCATTGCTCAAGGGCCCAGAAGATAGAATATTCAGAAAAAGAGTATGATCAACAGGTTTTTAGAATTTCTTTCTTTGCATTGCTCCTGTTCAAAGCTTACCCATGAATCATTATGAACAAAATGTGGAACATTCACATTATTTTCTTCTAAACAAATAAAGCTACCATTGCACATTAATTAATACATTCATGCTAATTATAATTTTTAAGAATTTTATACAATGGTAGAAAACACAGTAATTGTTGCAAGTGTTAAATGTCACTAGGAGAAATGGAATATTTTCTGCAACTCTAAGTAGATTTGAAATTTCCAGAGAGGTAGATGGGTACGCAGCACGTGTGTGTGGTGGGGGCAGTGGGGAGGGAGGGAAGGCATAAAAAAATAAAACCTTGAGTTGATAAATGAGTTAGATCTCTATTTTATCTTTGGTTGACCCCTGTTGGAGGGGCAAATGAACATCACATAATGAAAGAAGATGAAAGCAAGTAGAAAGAGAGAAATAAGTAAGAGAACGAAGATAATTAATAGTATCTTAGGTAGTATAACATTTTACAATTTACAAAACCCTGGCATATGCCTTGCCTTATTTAATCCATACCCTATTCTTGTATGACAGCTTGGACAAGTGTTACTACCACCATCTCCCACCAACGTATTGGTGGGATAAGTGAAGCTCAATAATGGCCAAGGTCACAAATCTGGGAAGTGAAAGTACTTAGTTTATAACCTGCTCTTCGGATTGTGTCAAGAAGATCCAGGAAGGCTTTGCTATTTCACAGACTAGATTATCTACTGCTGAGATGTGAGATGCTGCCATATTGATTGAATTGAATAGCTGCCAAGATAATCAGGGCACAACTAGAGATAGGAAGTCTGGGTAGGTGGGGAGTTGTACTGAGCACAATGATAAAAATACCACTGGTTGTGTAGAAGCTCTGGAAGTTTAATTCACTGCTGAAGTTGGTTTTCTCTGCATTATTCAGTTCAATCAATATTGTATGGATAAGAATTTGGCTGTCTGGTTTTGAGGGATTTTTAAAAATAATGTTTATAATATTTGTATCTGTAACTTGAAAATCTTAAACAAGTTTACAGTGGAAACTGGAGTCATCCTCACAGGCTTTATTTACTACCTGTATCATATTTCCTTTTGCTGAATTTGGCTAACTCAAAATAGGTTTCCTCTTTTTAAAACTTAACAGGGGGTCATGGTGGTAGTGGTGAGAAGGAACATTCTATCCCTGCCTCCACAAATGAAACCCTAATGGGGTGAGTCTCTCATTAATCTTTATCTAAATGCAAAGTAAGACATGAAGGCACCTCAGGTCCCACCTGTTTGTTCAGAGCCCTAGGCATGTTAGGGAGAAAATGTCAAAGATTTCTCTTCTCTTGCTTCTGCACCCTGCTGTGATATTTTACTCAAACCTCCATGTCCTAAGGAAACAAAACACTGCCTGTCAAAAATTCCCCCTTGCTCCTCGTCTTACGCATAAACAGGCACAACACGTGTGTTTAGGAGAGCTGATCAATTCTCGCAAAATGCTGTCTCCTGGTAACATGCTGCAAGGCCGGGGTGCTCAGGCGAGTGATTTCTAAAGCAGCGTGATCCTCCGTTACTGTGTTTGTCTCCATCTCACAGTGCTTGTGCTTATACAACAGGATGTGCCCACCGACCCAGCCTTCCAGCAAGGGATGGTTGTAAGTACCAGTGGAACTCTGGGTTCATGTGGAGAAAATCAAACTGCTGGGCAAATAAAGCAGGATTGGGGGAGAGGTAATGCAGATGTGACTGAGACTAGGTGGGAATCAGCAACACTTCCACCAGAGGAGCAAGCAGGATTTGTGCTGCGCTCTGCATCAGCTCTGTGTTCAGTAATTATTGCTCTGTTGGCCAGCAGGGTAGTAGTTCATCCACAGGTCTGAGGCCAGAACACTAGAAATGCATCTGAGTTTCTATAAAGACTCTATGGAAAGTGTGAGCATTAGAGGAGGAAATCAAGTAGCTTCTACCATTGCTATCTATCCTATGTCCATCGCTAGTACACTAGGCAAGTTATGAAGTAGAAATTAGGAAGAGGTGGTCATGCACTTGGGAGCACACTGGCCTTGTCAGTCCTCTCATCTATAGCATTTGACTGACAGGAGGCTGCTGCCATGATGGTGGCTTTCTTTTCAATAACCCGCAGACCACAAAAGGCAGAGATACACACGGTAACAGTGAAAAGGATTCTTGTGTTTTCATTGGTTCCAAAGAGCTCCAGATGGACTGAAAACCAGGCTTGTTGGCCATCAGAAGTATTCTTGGTTCTCAGCCCAAATCTCTCCATTTCAATACACTGGGAAACAGAAAGGGCTCCCTTGGTGTATTACTCCACCCACCTTCCCTCTGGCCTTGGGCAAGTCACTTAACCTTATCTGGAAAATGGCTTGGCCCTGAGAGAGTGGCCCTCGAGGGTCTTTGATTTCCATGAGTCAGACTCACTCATTACCTGTCACACCAGCAGGAAAACACAGTGCCTAGCCTGCTTTGGCTTCTCATTAACTGTATGTTAAGGGAGTGAATGAATAACTTGACTGAATCTTCAACACCATGTATAAAATTACACAGAAATAATTAATACTCAGGGCCACTTGTGATTACTTTGCTCTCTTAGCCTTTGCTAAATGCTTTCTTCCCTTAATTATATAGCCATCACATATGTATTGATGGTAAAATAGGCCAAGTGGATCAAGTCCAAACTGCAAATTTTTAGCTATTTGTCCTTCCTTAATGATCTGAGTCTGTATGAGAGAACATCAGCCTCTTTCCATGTCTTGTGAATTAAATGTATGCCCAGAGTAGCTAAGGTTTAAATTGAAAAGAAAAATTTCTCCAACATATATACATATTTAAAAGAAAACTTTCCATATACATATATGGAAAATATATATAAATATATAATACATTATATATATATCACCAAAGAAATACAAAAGAATATAAAACATCAAGAAGCTCCACAATACATTACATTTTGCCTTATGCTGGCCCCTCTGATCACTTTGGGAGTCAGATCAGGTTTCAGCTATAAGCCAGCTGGTGCCATTCATTTAAAGGAAAACAGCTATATAAGTGAGCAAGATTCTAATCACTAAATCTAATTACAAAGTAGAGTAAATTATTATAAATGTTTTTAAAGGTGTCTTAAAACACTGTAAAAAAGAAAAATTACCAACCAAACAGAAATTGTCTATGATAGTACTTGATAGCATCATTTGGGATTAGGACATTCATGTGTGTACATGTTATGTGCTCTGGCTGTTTCTGATGCCTAAATCTGGCATCCACACGTTAAAAACTAATTCTCTCTCATTCAGTCAGATGCTAAACTGTTGAACTCAAAGTATACCTTAGTCTGTAGAGCCTAATGGGAGTTATAGGAACATTTCACTTACACTAGACTGCAGGAAATGTCAAATTTCTCCATTAAAACAAGAACAGTTAGTCAGTTAGTCAAGGAAAGGAAAATGCAATAGGAAAATGAAAGAGAGACATTTTCCATGGATGTGTGTATTACCCAATGCAGATCTATCTTCTTCTTTTTAACATCCTTCATTAAAATATTTCAAATGCTGAACATTCCCTACATCACAATGAAAAACTGAAGACAAACACATTACCATTTAATCCTTGGCTTCCATACTAGCCATCTGCTCAGACATTCCTTATATCAGTTGTGCTTGTATGCAGTCAGGGCACAATGGACTTCATCTTTAGTCCATCTGCTTCCCCAAGGGATGAATGTGTGTGTTTGTGATGGTCAGAGCCCTTCAGAACTGCACTCCCAATTCATTGTCTATGATGTCCTTCGGGGTTGAAGGGGAGGCTGTTAGTGCTAGGTACCTATGAGCTTCACTGCATTTCCCAACCTCCTGTGGTTACTTTGGGACCATATAACTGAGCTTTGGCCAATAATATGTTGAGGATAGTGAGCTATATCCAGGCCTGGCCTTTAAAAAAGAAGGCCAGCATTCACTCAAGCACTTTCCTACCTTGTCATGGCAACTGTGGGAATATGTCATCCAGATGGCATAGCTGCTGTATAGCAGGGAGCTGTAGCCTGACCTAGATTGAACTTCATAAGCAAAAAATAAGCCACGAGAGTTCAGCAATATCTGCTGTGGCAGCTAACCTTAATTACTCCGATCAAAAACACATCCTTAACAACAGCAAACTATATGACTTTTATTTAAAAGTGTACTGGCCTAAAGTGGGAAATTAGATAAGATGTTCCTTCAAGGTTCCTCATATTTCATAATCATGACTTTTGAATGAAAATTCTCTTTTCCTCCATTCAATGAAGTCTTGATTGGCCATAGCTCATGACTACTCAATTAACTTTCTAGTCTACTTATCCCTTTCTTTTCTATTTTCTGACCAATTATAGCCTCCTGCCTGACTTTGGCCATCATCTATAGGCAGTGCAGAAACCACGCCTCTGCTCTGTAGTATTGAAGCCACAGTGCAGAGGCAGAAATGGATGTTTCTATCTAATTCTACGCCTTGCTTTTGTCTTTGCAACTAATCAGAAGTTTCCTATCCATACACCTGCCTCTTATTGTAAACCTCTGGTGTTAAGAACCTTGAAATGCCTGCTTCTAGACTTCTGTCTTCTAATCTATAAGTCATATATCTTAGAAATTTAGCATTCTCAAGTTTGAATTTCATAATTCTTTATAAGATACATAATGTGGAAACAATTGCTTTATAAAATATAAGCAAAGATAGCATAAAGAAATATTATTTGAATTAGAAAAATGGCGTTTTCCATCACAAGAGTCACAACCTCTATTCATAACTATGGAGATAATGAAACAGTACTACATATTTCTAGAAACTGCCTGAGGAAATATTTTTCTAAAAATGCTTATTTTGTACTCCAGGAACTAGGACCAAATTTCTTTCCATTTGCGTATTCTTGCTAGTAAGTGACACACTGCCTAGAAATACATGAGTCCTGGGTTATATTTTTGGCTGTCCTTCTGTCTTATTGTCTTTTGTATCTGCAGGTTTTAGGGTTTTTTATTCCCTCAGCTAGAGGAGGACAATGCTTCAGTAATTATTCAAGGAAACTGTGTTACATAATCAGTGCAAGGACTCAGAGACCTCTGTATTAGTTTTCCTTACTAAATACAAAATCATACTTTACCAAAACAAATATGGTTTCTAACATGGGTTGAGTATGCCCTTAGCTTTCCCATAGTGAAATGATTCCATATTTGGCATTCTGCAGACCTTATTATTATACAATCAGCTCTTCGTAAGAAAACCATAAAAGAATTTCAGTGAATATATTCTCAGTACAGGAAAGATTTTTAAGGCCAGCCAGGAAGAATTCCATAATAACAGTGAGAGGACACACTGAATATGAGTGACTCTGAGTAGAAAATAGGATCTGACCCACATAAGTAAACAGAGTTATCTAGGAGCAGCACCACTCACTAAATACAAGGCTGCAGGAAGACCTAGATCTTGAGCCCATACTTCCTGTCACTCCCACTAGGGCCCCTTCAGGCCACAAAAATCTCTCTATACCTCAATTATTCATCTCTAAAAATAACAGTCTTCTAAAAATGCCATTTTTAAAGAAATTCCAGGGTGGATATTTATTAACTAAATAATTAAGGGGAAATATATGGGATATATATGCCTAAAACATTTTCTTTAATTAATTTTTTTTTCAAAAAGCTGAAAGGAAAGATGAAATTGAGTCAGGATTACAGAACCTGACTCACTTTTATGTGGGCTGTAGAATATACCCCATGACTCTGTAATTATACTTGGCTTACCACATGTTATAATATTAATTAGGGGCTCAGGGATTAACTTTATAGTTTGTATATATGTCAACAACTGCCTACATAAAGACGTTCTACCCAACCTCAACATTATAAGCTTATTCTATTAAGATGGCTTCAGGAGTCAATCAAAGGACAGCTCCTTGAGTGGGCCACACAGCACTATGGGGCTAATGCTTTCCTGTACCCATAAATGTAAGAGATCAAGGGTATAATGTCAAAGGTGTGAGTGTGATAAATGCTCTGACCAAGAAATAATGCAGTAATGTCTGAAGACATACAAGGATAGGGACCATTTCTTTTAATATGTATTTATAGATAGAATATAATTTAGTGGCTTGACACTAGGCTCTGAAGCCAGTTAAGATTCCAATACTGGTTCCTCAACTTACTGGCTGAGGAAATTAGTTAGTCTTTCTTTGGGTTGGTATTCTCATCCACAGGATGAGAAACATACCCTATCTCATAGGAGTTTCCAGTATTAAGTGAGACAACTAATGCATGTAAAGTACTTAACCTGATGCCTAGAGTATAGTAAATGCTTATAATAAATGTTGCTGATTTCAGAACATGTTAGCACCTCCTGATTGGAATGTCAGGGATGGTAGTTTAAATATGTATATTTAATACAGAGGGATTGAATGAATGAATGAATCAGTAAAGCAGAGAAGAACAGAAGAATTCTTTGGAAATATACTTTGGGAACAAACATTGACCAGTAGCTTCTACTTATTTACTTTATTATGTGATGTCTCTGAAGAGTAAAGTAAAGCATCTATATCTACATAATATTTAGTTATTCCACAGTATGATACACTGAATGCTTTCTTTATATTTCTAATGTCTGTGCACTGAGAGGAGTCAAAGTTCAGCTCCTCTTCTGAGATGTATACTACAATTGCTTAGCACTGCCCCTTCTACTTCAAGGTCATTCATTTAGTAGATCTAAAGTGAGGTAAAAGTGCCAGTTAAAAAGCCAAGGGAGGGCACCAGAATAGAAATGTCACCTAAATGCTTGTCATTTTCCCCATATCATAGGACAGATGACTGAAATCTTCCCTTATATAAGTTAAGACTTAAAGTTGATTGGGAAACCACAATAGAATAATTTCCCTTTTATGCATTTAAAATACTAACTTTAAGGCAGCATTAGAATATTTTGCATAAGATTTACTTCAGGTTTTTATGCAATTTTTCCAAGGGGGAAAATCATTTGATGCGGTGCCAAGGTCATTCTTTCTTCCCTGCCAGGGTTTGAAATAGCCTATTTTTAATATGTAGAGGTGTCTTTAGAATGCCACTGCCATAGAGAATTAGAAGTCTGGAACTGGAATCACCTTTTGGGGTTGGGAAATGTAAGCTATTGTGGAAGCTCAACAATACATGTTGAAATAATTAAATCTTTTGGAAAAGATTGAAATAGATGTTTTCAAGTAAGCAAATCTACATTTGCCATTCTGAATTACTTTTATGGAAACGTGGTATTTCTCCCTCCTATGTAGATAATTAAAAACAGTCATCTAAAGATCATTCATTATCAAACATTTCTTCACATAGTAAAACATATTTTGGGGCTGAGACCTTGCTTGTGAAATTTCATTCTTCAAAGGAAGACTTTCTCCAGAAGATATTATTCCCTCTTGGAGGGTGGGATTAAAAGCATTACTTCACACCTAAGCAATGTGTTCGCAGCACAGAGTGTCTTTCCCTTGGTGGTGAGGCTCCAGTGCCTGCGTTTCATGTAGATACCATGCGCCATTCTGAAAAGCTGGACACTTGCCAGTAGCATTAGGGTTTGAAGGAAGAGCTGTTGCTCCTTAGAACTTTACTTCTCTTATGAATATTATTGTCTCAATTTATTTTAATGCAATGAGTGGGAGAGAAGGTGGGAATTAAACACATACACAGAAGCCTCTATCTAACAGTCCGGCTGCTTTGGGCATCACAAAAAGAGGCACAGGAAAACCTTTGAGAGTTTGGAGCCTGCTGTATGAGAGAGATAAAAGTAGAAACAGCAAGTTGGCTGCAATACGAATGGCAGGTGCATTTGTTCACTGGAGGCAAGTTGGCAATTTAGTTTTCAGTGACCAGCTTGTCTCTCCAAGGTTCACCTTTCAAAGTCCTCCCTTTTGCCCTCAGCATATATTGCCAAAGCTCTGCCTCATCTCCAGTCCCTAGCCTCGAGGTAACAGACACTCTTTCTCCTTCTTTTTTGAAAAAAAAAAAAAAAAGTCCTGATCCTTCCTTTGCTTACTGGGAGTGGAATTAAAAAGAAGGAAATGGAAAGCTTGCACAGTGGAACAATACACCCAAAGAGAAAGCAAATGTGTGTTGCATAGGGGTGGTTTGGTCCTATCTGTGTGAACATGAACTGAGGGGAAGAGAACTCTCTGGTAAAACACTATGACTCTGACCTTACTCCAGCATTTTGACAGGTAGCAGAGAATTCAAAGCTTTTTTTTTCTACTTCCAGGATGGGACTTAAGAGACACAGGAAAAGAATTTAGAGTAGAGAAGCTGATGAAAGCAATCTGTCTTCACCGAACAAAGATGGAGGAAGACAACAGTTTCCAACTCCCTACCTCAGATAAGCAAGGAGAAATGACTGCTTTCTGGATAGAGCTCATCCAAACAAACAAACAAACAAAAAAAACCTCTTTACATAAAAGCACACATAATGCTAAAATGTACATGACATATATGCTAACCCTTGTTTATTTTTATACCCACCATTCCTATTATATTGGTTAGTTTTCACCTTTATGTTATCATCATTATTAAATACCTTAGCAACTCCTTTTTAGAATACCTTGGTGGAAATGAACAAGATCACAGTGTGATCTTCCATGAAAACCTCATTTTAGAGACTCAGGTATATGAAGTGAACTAGGTCATACAATTTTAAGGCCTATTCTGGTAAACAAGATGATATATTGATTCTGGGCAACAATTAAGAGTGTATAACAAATAAGTGACTTCTGAACTGCATGTTGGTCTGGTAATGAACATAAATTTACCAAATATACTTGTCCCAGGTTTAACAGAAAATTGATGAAACACTTCTGTCTCAAAATTGTCTCTCCTGTCTATGAAATCAAAGGTCTTTGACTTTAGGAAGGTGAATAGGGTTCCTATTCAAAATTGTTTGTTTGCAGATGAATGACTAAGCATTGAGTGTCTTCCAAGGCAGGCCCTCTTCTTCCTGTTCCTACAGTGGAGGGAGAAGGGACAACTTAGATGTTTCACTTTTAAAATGGTCTTGATCATGCAAAGAGATGTGTACCATAAAGAAGGAAACAGTAGAGATGGCAGTGGATGCTAATGCTTGATACCAACAACAATAAAAACTTCTCAGTACTCTCAATAGGTACCGATCCTGAAATATTTCATTTTATCATCACTTCAGATATCATTTTAATCCATTAAGAAGGAAACAAAGTCATGCATACATTCTGAGTGCCACAAAAGTAAACAAAAGTATTCAAAAGTTAACCTTGATTTTCAAATGGAATACATCATTCCATACAACAACGTGCTTTGAAAACTTCTTAAATGTGGTATCATCTTCTCTGTGGTTATTGTACTTGAATATACTTGGAGCAGTCATTTATACTGGAAGTAAACTATATTATTTGCTTTTTCTTGTTATAGATCTCTGCACATTGCTACAGTGGAACCTATACAGGGTTTGGCGCAAATAATGCCCCTTTTGCTATTACAAAATCTGTATATAATTCTGTAATGTAACAATATCACACTCAAGCACACCCTATGACATTTTAGATGAAATGTTCAAATTGAAACTATAAATTATTACACCCATATTAATACTCTACCAATGACACTCAAGCAGGCATTACTTCTGCCAGACCCTTTATATGCATATGTACACACTTTACTTAGACTGATTGAAGTTGACTGTACATTAAATTTACAGGCAATGTTAGGTGATGAACCTGCACTGCCTGAAAAGTCACTTAACATTCTGAAACACGTGTCATTCTATCAGGTTTAGGATAACCTATTATTAATATGTTCCCACTACAAGAAGATGATGACAATACTTGGCAGTTGTTAAGTGTTTTGCCCATAAGAATTCACTGAATCCTCTTTACTCCTCTAGAAGATAGGTACCATTAATATTTCCATTCTAGGGATGAGGAAACTGTTACAGAAAGTTGTTTAAATAGCTTATGTTCTTCCGCTAGAAGCTCCAGGAAGGTAATGATCCAATGTTCTGTTTTGTTTTTTCCCTCAGTCAGTCCTTGATCTGTTTGTAAATTTTACACTTTTCTACAGAGCTTTCTCATGCAGGGATTCTCAGCTTTGGCACTAGACATTATGGTCTGGATAACTCTTTTTTTTGTGTGTGAGGGAGTTGTTTTTGTATTTGTATAATGTTAAGCAACATCCCTGGCCACTACCCACTAGACACTAGTGACTCCCATCCCCACACCCCTCTTCCCTGCCAGCTATGACAACCAAAACGTCTTCAGACATTGCCAAATGTCCCCCAGGGCAGAACTACTCCTGGCTGAGAACTTCTGCTCTAGAGGGTTGTGTCGGCTAGAGTGGCAAAGGCACTGTCTACTAGGTTACTAGTAAATAAAGATGCCCTCACCCATCTTTCTCAGAGATGACGGCAGTTCCCACAACAGAGGGCTTGACCTGAAAATCAAATTGCTCTTGTGTCTCTAGTCCAACAGAAAAATTAACTTTGGAGTCAGGTTCTTCTACAGCTCCAGAAAGCATATTAGTTTCATATATCAAGATGCTACTCCAATTAATTAAAAAGTAATAAAGAATGGTTTCATCTATCGTTATTATGTTTCACTTTTTAAACACTCATCTGTGGTTACTGCATCCTTTAAAAAATAATTAATTTAAAACCTATTTAGGTGCTTGCAGAAGATTCTAAGGTAAGCATTCTGTTTACCTTCTTCCATGTAGAATGCGAACAACAAGGATTTTGGCAGGCTACTATGTAATTACTGATGTCATTTAAATGCTGATAGACACGAAAAGGTTGCTTCTGATTCTCTACTCTGCTTGAGGGAGGTGTGATGCCACTATCTCCCTAACTTGGAGCAGATGTCACCTCAGCACAAGACAACAAAATGGCATTTCTGGGCACTGAAGCAGCGGCACAGTGTGAAATACTATCCAACAAAACTTACCAAGAACACCACTATGTTAGCTCACTGCTATGCAAAGCAGACCTGCCAGCAACACCTGGCCTATGTGCAAATGGCTCAGTACAATTGGAGAGAAAATGGAAAGCATCTATTCTTAATGTCTTTGCACTTACATTTTCATAGGTTCCTCTGCTTTACCTCCCTTACCAACTTAAGGCAGAGGTACAACATTATTCCTCTTTCGATTCACGTATTACCAAGTAAGATGCTTTAGATACACAGACAGACAGACAGAATGTCCTCGGGGGAAATGCTCAGAGTTGACTCCCCAGTAGTGTGTTGTATCCTAAAGGAAATGCTGCTCTGCTTTCTGGATGCAAGCAATAGGAATAATAATATGTAAATTGATGTATCAAGATTTCTGAAAGCTCAGCGTTATTTCCCCTAGCCCAAAGATTTCACCTCGCCTTATTAACTATTCTAACAACCCTGCCTCTTTTTTTTTTGTTTGTGTAATTCTTGTTTCCTCTCATTTAGCACATAGAAAAAAGCATTAGTAACACTCTTGGTTTTAAATGAACCCTATTAATATTCGCCTTTGCAAGGGACTCTGGGATAATTTTGATAAATGTGGCCATGAAGCTGGTCTGACAGAGCTAAGCATGATGTTTGCGTGTTCATGGGGAACTGTTTCATGCACAAGAGGGGGCAGACTGAGATGGGGAGTCTGTTTGGTCTCTATTTCTGAGCCACAGCAAGCAACCTAAAGCAGAAATGTAATTGTACTTTAAAAACCTAATCTGAAATCATAACGAGCAATCCTTGTGAAGATAAAACAGACCCCACTGCTTTCTGATCAGGAGGTTATTCACATAAGAGAATCCTCAGCTCTCACAGCCCTGGCTGACTGGACCCAGAAAGCTGCAAGGCAGGGTGACGAGAACATCACCTGTGCGTTTAGGAGAACACTGTGTGTGTTGGGGGCAGGGGCTCAGGCTCCTTTTCTGTTTCTATTCCCTAACAGTGGAAGCTGTCCCTGAAATGCTAGATGTCTATGTGGTAGGTGGTAATTACATTTGTAGTATGGGTGGGAAAACGAACAAAACGAAACAAAACAAAAACAGGCTGCCATTTCTGAAAATGCTTTATAGCAAATGTCAGAACTTCCTGGAAATGGGATCATTCCATATACATGGCTTGCTTGAGGAGGGCCTTGTGAAGGTCGTTAGCTTTAAAATAGAATATATAAATAGCTGGTGTGGTATTAAAGGCTTATAAGCAGCAGACAAACAGTTATTATGTTAAAGGATCTTCTAGCCTAAGTAAGACGAAACTCCAAATCTGGGTACACAGATAAAAGAGAAAAATTTGAGTTCCTACAACAAATGCCTCCAAATATTGCCCTTTATTTTCTTTGGTGTTCTAGGATTAGTATTTTTTTATTTTTTAAAAATTCTATTTATTTTTTTATTTTTTAATTACAGTTCACATACACTATTACATTAGTTTCATGTGTACAACATGTATATATAAATATAAATATAAAATTTACACACTTATATAACTTACAAAGCGATCACCCCAGTAAGTCTAGTACTCATCTGACCCTAATCTGTATTGATTTTTGTTATGAGCTTTGACCATATTTTGGGAACAAAGTATCCACTTTTTTAACATAAAATTTCCCAGAGAATCACAGTGACTGTGAAGAGGACATTGTCGGGGAATAAGTAGAGAGTGAAGAAAGGAGTGGTTGTGGTTTGGTGATCATATTTTGGAAGGAGATGGCAAACCTTTGAGAAAATGATAGTAGGGTTAAAAAAAGTATACAGCCACAGACAGCTCAAAAAGCACTTTGGGGCGGTGAAGGTAAAAGATTGGAATCTTTCACAAGTTGAATACTCCTGAGTGTGTCTGAGAAGCAGAATGGAAAGGTTGAGGACACGGCTATCACTTATTGAGCATGTGCTCTAAAAGCAAGCCTTGTTCATTTAATTACCAGATACTTCTTGAGATGTAGATATTATACCTACTTTACACATGATTAAACTGAGGCTCAGAGAGATAAACCATGATGAAAAGTATTAATAAATGACTTCACTCTCATAAGGCAACACTTCTGGCTCAAAAAACTTTAGGGTTTCCCGAAGTCCCACCACCTTTCAGATACAGGCCAGCCTAACTTCAGCTCAAAAGCCCTCATGCTCTTGATGATGTGACCCTTGTATTAGGAAATAGGGAACAGAATTCCCCTTTGAAAGATGAAGTAGGTGTGTTTTGCTACTTAAGTCATTCTCTGTCCACATAATTTTCAGTCTTTCTCCAAAACTCATATATGGTGACATAACATTTCTTAAAATTTAAAAGACACAACAAAGCTGTATTTTTGAAGCTGACATGACTCTTATTTTGCGCTGCATTGGCTTTGCGGTGGATGCAACCCTCCTGTTCTTAACTTGGTTGCTGGGAGCCTCCACCTGGTAGGGGCATCTCCATCTGGTGGTCCAATCAGAACCCATTAAGCATTGAGGTAGACTGCCTGGAAATGGAAAATATGGAGCACAGAAGCTCAGCTTGGGCTACATGACTTCATCTTTGAGGGGAATAAAAACAACCTAGAAAAAAAAAAAACTTAAAAAAAAATACAGCCCACACAGCCTACAGAGCAATTGTTCCTGCACAGCAACTCCAGTCTAATTGATTTGGACAGCACAGCTAATTTTCCCTCAGACATCTGTTAGCACACATTAGTGGATGTCGTTAGGTAGGGAGGCACAGATTAGATGGGGACAGAGCTCAAAGGCCCTGGTTTAGGAGACTGGAGCAGACGGAGGAATGGCAACAGACAGAGACTGCCAGCACCCCAGCAACATCAGATGCCTCTGCCGCAGCAACCCTGAGCAGAAATAGTAATGGCTAGAAAACCATGGCAGTCATGCATAACAGTCTGAGCCTTTCTTGTGTTTCCCCAAATAATAGGTGTTTTTTGAACTTCCAAGGGCAAAACAAAGGTGCTCCAGATATCCACAGAGCCAAAACACACATTAAAAAAGAAAAAAGAACAAAAACCAAAAACCAACAGCACTGTCAATGCCCTTCTATCCTATCCCCATCTCATTTGCTCCTGTATTTCAGACACTTGCATGCAGTGAGATTCCAGGGCTCACTCACACAGCAGCCAGGCCAGTGATCAAATGCTGGTGAGGTCAGAGTCATTCAAGCCATGTCCCACTGCAAAGGGCTGAGAGAGAAAACTGCTGTTTTATTTATTCTGTTTGATGCAGCTGTTTTCAGATACTTAATGTTCTCAGATACTGATGCCAGAATGCAGTTCCCATCCTTCTTTTGCAGTTGAGCAAATCAAAAAATTCTAATGCCCTCGAGGAAATCCTCCATGGGCTGGTCTATGCTGAAGACTACTTTGCCAGTGAATACATTTAAAAGATTGTGATCCTCTTTCAGAAGCAGTATGTTATGCATTGCAAATAAGCTGAAGAAAGAAAAGGCTGCATCTCAGTGTGCAACAGAAAAATTCTACATACACACAAGTATTTCCATTGGTGCTACAGACAATCTTTCCCTCACTGCTCCTGGCAACCTTTACAACACATCTAATCAGTTCACTTCCCTTTGAAAATCCTTACTTACCCTAGTCTGCAGGGTAGAGTCCAATATCCTTCTCAGGGTGTTCAAAATCCATCATATGTTGGTGTCAACTAATTTTTCCAGCTTCACCTCCCCAGATTCTTCTCTATGTTCCTCTTACTCTATTTAAAACAGACCCTTTGCTGTTTCTAAAATGTCTCAGCCAATTCCACACCTGTGTCTCATTCGTTATTTTAGACTACCTGACAACTCTGGCACATCCTTCAGAGCTCTGCGTCACATCTCTTCCACAGTGAAACCTCTCCCCTATTCTAGCGAAAGAGTCTTTCCCTCTCTGTATGCCAGCTGGGCTTTGCTCGTGTTTTCATAGATCTCATCACACATTATATATTTGTTTGCATTTCTAGACTTCCTTTTCCCCAACTTCCCTGTTTAGAGTCCATCCAGACCTATTTATCCCTTGATAACAGGGATGTATTATCAGTCATCTTTGAATTTCCCTGCTTGGAGTCCACACCTATTCATCCCTTGATAGCAGAGCTATTATTAATCCTCTTTGAATTTCCAAAATCTAGCACAGTGCTTGGCATATGGTAGGCCCTTAATAAATATCTGTCAAAGGGATGAATTTATAAATAAACTTTGCCACTAAATATAACTGTCTCAGTAGCAGATGGTACAGCGATTGATTGTTAGAGAAGAGTATTGATGTTGATGGGACTTTTGAATGACCAGGTACCTTTCACTTGGTAAAACTGACAAATGCATTCGTCTTGAAAAACATTATCATGCATGCACATTTCTTACATAAGTTGGCAGAGAAAATAATCACCAAGCATAATGTCCTGGACTGTCACTAGTCTACCAAGGAAGGAATATTTTGGGCAGCAACAGTTCCAAGAGCTAAGTTATGGTGAGTTATATCTGAGACCTAGAGAAAGAATAAATTGAAATGGAGTAACAAGAGGTAATATGTAAAGCGTCCATAAATGCATATCTCTGAGCAGTGTGACTTAGCTATGGATTGGTTACCAGAAGAATTAATTAATAAAAAAGTCACATGACTTATATTGTAAGTAGAGCAAAAAATATACATGCAACAGCAGTGTTTTCTGTGAGCTGCTTTTGCTTCCACACGATTTCAATGATAGGAGAGAGGAGAATAAAATTGAAGCATTTATTTAACACTTATTATATATTGGGCACTATGTCAAGCCCTTTTATGTTATTTTAGACAAGGTATCATCCCAATTTAAAAGATTAGGAATTGAGGTTTAATGAAATGGTATAACTCATCCAACTCATAAATCTACAGCTGTAGTGCCAAAAGCAAAAAAGTGTTCTGTTCTCAAGGCCATGACTCCTTCTACTATGCCATCACTTTCTGTTTCTTTTCTCCATTATGATGTGAGACAAAATAAAATATGCAGAGAAGACACAGTAATTAAAAATAAAGAGGGCTGAGACAGCTGAAAAAAAAAGGTAAAAGGTAGTTCAGGAATGGGCGAGGCGAGGGTCACTGCTAGCAGTAACTCCCGTGGGAGCTGATACTAGAGAAATCGAGTTGAGCACAGAACCTGCTCTTGGTTCACTCTCCAACAGCGATTAGGAGATGAGAAGCACAGTGGCTGCATTATAGAAGACTGCAGGGCCCTGCCGGAGCTTGAAGCCAGGGGTATCCATCTGTCCTCGCTTTAATGGGATTGACCAGGCTTTGCTATCTCTGCTTTCTGCCAGACAGAATCAGAAGGCATCAGTGTTAGTAATTTGGGAGCAGTTTTTGGCTACATAAGTGGCTTTTAGTAGAATTTATGGACAGTAAAGCTCGATATAGGGCCAGCCTGTAACAAAACCAGGGAGTAGGCAGTTCGTCTTCTGTATGCCCCTAAGTGTTCCATTCTTCCCCATGACCATTAGCCTGGAAAGAAAGTATTTGAATCATTCCAGTAATAGATAGCAAGGTGTTGGTGTCACCTGCCACCTCTACCCTCTCCCAACTAAAAGATATTTGCCTTTAAACTCTGTCTTTAGTTCTGTGACTGGAATAGTTGCAGTAGAGGTTATAGTGGGGTGATTACTTATATAATCACCTTTGCTGACTGCTTACAAAGCTGTCGTTATTTTCTCCTATTGATTGGATATACGAGGTTTCTAGCTGCCTTATGCATTAACCAAATTGTATTTTCTTTGATCAATTAACCATTTTTTTCTGAATAAAATAATTTTGGATGCATAAAAATGCACTTTTAATATCAATCAGCCTTCAGAAATTAGATAAAAATGCCAGTGTTTTCACTTTATTCTATTGCTTGTGTATTTTAATCAAAACCAAACACTGAATCTAAACAGACAGCAAAGTCAAGTTAGCTAGTGCATAGGGTTTTTATCTGGAAAAAAAAAAAAGTCAAAGGCCCTGCTCACTTATCCTACTAAACAGAGACTGTATCTCTTTAAAGAAAAGATGAAGGAATCATTCTTTAACTGGAAATCTTCCATTTATACACTGCTTTCCATCCCAGATTCCCCCTGCTCTGTGCCCTGGAAGGCTGACCACATGAATTATGTCAATGGCGTCCTTGCCTCTGGCTTCCAGTTGGGATGAGCCAGTGAGCAACATAGCTGAGAGATTTCAATGTGGTTAGGCATTTATTTCCCTGGCTCCAGCACTGCAGTCTCCCACTCTGCCTCCCAGCTCTTGACCGAGGCTCTCTGCACACAGTTCTCTTATTTTCTGGCTTCTACCCTCTCTCATCAGACCTAGAGCTGATAGCTTCCTGAAATTCCTAGTCCTGGGGCACTGCACTGTCCTTCATAATTTTCTTACCCCTGCTTCTTGCCCAAATATTAAAAAATATTCTCTATCAAACTCCTTTGAAATTATCCAATTTGAGTGTGCCATCTGTTTCCTGTAGGGACCCTGACTGATTAAGCCCTATAACTCAGATTTACCTTTATTCTGAAGCCTGAAAATGATCCTTAGGGAAATCAGAAAGAGAAAAAAAGCTTCTAAGTTACAGGGTTGAAAATGGGCAGTTTAGCCTAGAAAAGCACCAGGAAACCAGATGAATTTCTTATGCCAGATACAGGCAATTATAATGTGACTCACATTCACACACTAAAGCATGCTTCCCAGCCAAAGTTTTAATAGCAAAATAAAAGGTTTGGAGTCAGCTTTGCTCTCCCCAGGCGAAGGGAATATTTCCCAGTTACTTCTAAATGACTTCTTGTTTAAAAGATTCAAAATATGAGTTGCTATGAAATGCTTATGTTTTTCCAACAGCCATAAAATTCATTTGTGTCAGCAATGTGATCAGTGACACCTTGTGAAAGATAAACTGGGCCTCAGAAGGCCACAGTGCAGGGTGCACTGGAATCCAGAATTACAATAGGTCTACAAGCAAGAATTCCAGAAATTCCAGGAATGTGTTAAATAATGAAAGAGCATAAAATATTTGAAATTGTAATATAATGGAATCTTCTTCCATGATTGCCTCCAGCAGAAACCTGGTGAGAGTGGCAGTGAGGGACATATTTGGTAGCCTGGTCCCCCACCCTCCCCTCAGCGGTGTGGAATTTGCAACACCACCACCAACATCAACAAAATGAAAGAACTTCAGCAAGGCACCTGGCACAGTGAATCATTAAGGCTGGCCCAGGAGCAGCAAGGTGAATGACGGTGACCTCCCTTGTCAGGTTTTAGCCTCCTATACATTTGGCAAGAAAAACGAGGTCTTAAAATAGCTTTTCTGCAGGTTCCATGTGACTTGTCACTGGACCCCGACAGCACAAATGGGATGATTAGTGAAGAAAAAAAAAAAAGAGGATCTTCTCCTGAGATGACTTCCAGAAGCTGCTTCTTGTAGCACAAATCTCCCTTTGAAAATGCAGAACTTGATTTTACTAGGAAAGGCAGTACCATCTCCCCCTCAGATGATTAAATTTTACTTGAGAATCCCTCCCCCCTCACCAAATGAGGATCACCAACCAGCTCCAATAATCTGTACTTCGAGGAGAAAATGAAAATTCAAAGGACTATCTTTCTCCAAAGCTACTATCCTCACCTTTCCCACTGGCCTTCAGCAAAGAATCTCAATTTCTTCTTCAGAGTTGTGAGCAATCACTTCTTGACCAGCTGTGACTGCCAGCAGAGTCACAGGGACATCACTTCCAGTGTCGGTGCCCGCACAGAAGGTGATAAAGTCCCCATCCATGTCAGAGCTGCCAGTTGAGAAGCACCATCAGCAGGTGCCTATCTCTGAAATGGTGCAGGAGGCGGGGGAATGGGGTGATTCAATTTTCCCCTTGATGGAGTAAAATCGCTCCCTGGGGGAACACAAGTGGAACAGCTGTCACCCTCCCAACAACTGCTTTGGAACTTCCTTGCACCCATTTATGAAAAGAGCAGAAAAAGCAGATGTGCTAGAGGTAAAGAAAGATAAAGAAAATAAAGAAAGAGGGGAGTGGCAGGAAGAGGAGTCATGAGCTGAAGAATGGCCGCTCCAGGACGGCCAGTGATCCAAATGTTCTTTCAGGACACTGGACAATGGTCAACAGTGACTTCTTCACAATGATTCCTTCATTAATAGCTTATGATAATGGACAAAATCCTCTGTGAATAGAGCCAGACATGAAGAAAAAGAAGAGGAGGAATATGGATGAGAAAACAAGAGAAGAGGAGGGTGAAGAGAGAGAGAAAGAGAGGGGGGAAAGAGAGAGAGAGAGAGAGAGACAAACATCCTAATTAGAAACTTAGAGGAAAATAGAGAAACATTGTATGTGGCTTCTGTTTTATTTCCCTCTTGTTCCACAGAACAACTTGAGTTCTAGAGTTCATAAATAAGTACTTATTTTAAATTAAGTGAACAGCCATATGGCATTTAAATTTATTATAAGGACTGCTTCCTCTTGGCTGGCTTTATGCCTCTAGGGTCTTGGTAGGTGGACACTGTGCTGGTGAGTCCATGAAGTTCAATGTTAAAGGATGATAGGACAATGAGACAAGATATCCTGCAGAAGATTTGTAGTGTTTAACCTCCCATTAAGAAGAAATTATGCACCTGCTAGACTAGTAGTTCTCGGGCATTTGGGCTCCGTTACCCAAGACACCGCTTTCAGAGAGGGCCCACATTTGTGCATTTTGGTAGCAAACAAGTAAGTGTGATGTCATGCAAGGTCCTTATGTGCTCCTGAACCTTTTTCACATCCCATTGCTTAGCTGGATGGAAGTTGATGGTACATGCTCTTCGGTCTCTCTAACATGGTAGACAGAATCAATCAATTCTGAGGCAAAATTCGGTGTCATTAAAGGAAGCAGAGTGGAATAAAGAGTGAAAAGACTGGAAGTAAGGTCAGGGTGAAGTATCCCTATTCACAAGTTGTCCTGGCTCTGAGTTTGTGGAGAGGAAAGGGGCACATTCACTCTGTGGCCTGTGGCACTACCTGTTACTGTTGTTCACTGTCACCAAAAATAAACATTCTTCATTCACAACTTCAAATATGGATCTCTATATTGTATTTGAGGACAATATATCTCAGTCTTAACTTTGGCCCTGACGTTCAACTCAGTTAGGTCATGGTTACTGAGCTCCTAGCTCCAGGGACGTTGGGGGGAAAATAGGCAATTTACTCATTATTTTTTCCTATCCTCAGTGTTCTTAAAACTGAGAGGTGACAGGCATATAGACAAACATAGCACAATGAAATGGGTGACACTCTGAAATAAAGCCAAACTATTGATAAAAGCATTTTTAGGAAGGAGAGATCACTTATAGATGCTGGAAAAGTCTCTTTGAGGACGCAGAATTTAGAACTTACATGTATAACCCATGGACGTGAACAAAGGTGAGGAAATGATGGTGGGAGGAGTGGTACAGGGCAGAGGGAAATAAAGGGGAGAAAAAATGGGCCAACTGTAATTGCATAATCAGTAACATATATTTAAAAAAGATGATCAGAAATGTTATATTGAATGGGTAAAAAGGAAATTCTTGGTTGAGGAACCCTTGGTGTACGAAGGTTCAAAGGTGGTAAAGTTTGTTTTTCAGGGATATGCAAGTCATCTGACATGACTGAAAGTGGGGAATGTAAGTAAATGTAACAAGTGACATGGTTGGAATGTAAGGTTATTGAAAATTCATGGGGAAGATGAAAGCCAGGCTAATGTGTGGGATTTTATTCAGGGGTCACTCAAGTATTCTGCATAGAAAAGTAACAGGCACTAGTGTGTTTTTGAAAGGCAGCATGAAGGAGGCAGATTGGAAGGTTTTAGATTAGAGGCAATTGATGAATTTGCTTTTTTTTTCAGTCTTATACACTTTGTTTCATTTTTGAACACTGTGTTAGTTTTCTATTGCTGCTGTAACAAATTACCACAGAGTTTGTGGCCTAAAGCAGCATAAATATATTATCTTATAGATTTAAAGGTTAGAAGTCCGAAATGGGTCTTCCTGGGCTAAAATCAAGGCAGTGGCAAGGTTGTGGTTCCTCTGGAGGTTCGAAGGGCGAATATATTCCTTGCCTCTTCTAGCTTCCAGAGGCTGCCCAGTTCTGGGCTCTGGGCTCCTCTCCCTCCAACGCCAGCCGCTCAGCACGGTCAAATCTCTCTCTGACTCTTACATGCTGTTTTCAACAGAATGTCTCCTTCTCTGACTCATAGGACTCTTGTGATTATTACTCTGGGCCAATTTGAATAATCCAGGATAACCTAATGTCAAAATCCTTAACTTAATCACATCACAAAATCCTTTTTCCCATATAAGATAATGAATCACAGGTTCCAGGAGTAAGATGTAAACATCTTCAGAGTGGAGGCATTTTTCTGCCAAGGAGACACAGCTAGCACAGAGTTTAAAGCACAGAAGGAGAAGGTGGGGCAAGACACTCCAAGCATGGACTTCTGAAGACACGTCTTGGGTTTCAGCCAGTTTCTCACAGGTGAATCAAAATAGTCCAGGAAGAAAGGACTTCATTTAGAACTCTGCTGCCCTACTGAAATATTTAAACTATTTTGCATTAATACTTCTGAGACACTGAATAAAGATTTAACAAGAATACAAAAGATGGCATTCATTTATTGTCAAGAAAAAAATAATTAATTTTTTGCAAAAGCAGTGAGTGAAACATTTGAAAAACTGAGATCATTCTTCTGCCTTAACCTCAAAATTTAGCAACAAAGAATCAGGCATTTATATTCACATTTACTATCATGTGACCTTGTCCTGTTGCAAGATCAAAGAACAGTAGTGTTTTGTGTTTGGGGTGCTCCTTTCTAGGGGTTGAGACTTTGAGGAATTTTTCTAAACCTATTATTTTTCCTATGCTCCAGGTGATAAAAATATATTCTGAAACATGAGTGTAGATAACATGAGAATGTAATACAAAGTTTCTTGGCCTTGGATTCAGGAAAACACCATAACTGTCCCTGGTTTGTTATATGATCAGGACCAGACTAATGAATATTTTCATGTTTAAATTTTCCTGTGTTACTTAAGTATTAAAAAAAAATGTTGGTTCTAGGTATGCTATGAAGATGTTGTGGTATGAAAAGAGAGAATATACCAGAAAGTCTTTTCAAATAAAGCTCAAAACCAATGAGGTTCCTGTCCATTCACTGACCACATGCTATTTCTCATGCACCTTACTATACCAGGGATACGGTGATGATAACACGTGGCCTAAAGACAAGAGTGGACAAGAGTAACCTGGAAATAAGTACAGAGACTCATGATCACTGCTGTAAAAGAGGTTTAAAAATTTGTTCATGTACCTTATTTGGTAGTTGAATGGTTAGAGATAAATATGATGATGGAAGTCTATTTTAGAATGAGGATGGTAAGCATTCTCTAGAAGTCAAAGTCGAAGGGTATTGTCTCCCTCCCCAATCTTTCATAAATACTGATCTACCTCACACACAAAAATATGAAAATGACTGCACCGGGCAGTGTCTTCAGCTCACAGGTAACCTAATGCAGACAAATAGAGCTCTGTGGAGTTCACTGCAGACCACATTTCTCAACACTGGCTTACCCTGGGACCTATCCCAGGATAAGTCATATTTCTCATTCTTCAAATGTGTGTGAAGGGAGTAAAGAGTTATTGGAGAAAAGTGACAGTGAATCCCATATGCTTCCTTTCTAAATCACTTATATAGAAAATCTGCTTAGTCTACATGTCAAGAAGGGATTTTTTTGAGCTAAGGTTGCAAATTCCATGTAGGTTCTGAAATTATGTTTGTTCTTACATCATCACTATTTTCAAAGAGTCTGCAGTGGGTGTATAACTTACAACTAAGCAAAAGATGGGAAAGGACCTATTTTCTTCTTACAGTTCTTGATTTAATAGGGCTACTGAGGCAGCAGCTACTTTAATCCTGCAGACTTGCCTTATATGAAATAATATTTCTAATTCCACAATTATAAAGAAAGATACTAAGCTCTCAGTCCTCACTTTGACACTGATTTTATTTACTAATTTTCATCTCTGGTATGTATTCTTTCACAAGAAACAGTACAAACTAGAGAATAGGATTGTTATGTAATAATAGTATGGTAAGAGCTAACCCCAGGTTATGTCGAAATATGACCCATAACTAAAAATATGGTTCCAAAAAATAAACTGATAATATGTAAAGTTATGACATATAACCCAGATATAAATCCTAATTGTTCTTATTAATGAAAGGTAGAGAGCATAACATGTTATATAGTAACATTAGTCACAAATAAACATTCTTTTTTTGAAAATGTTCCATGTGCATTTGAAAAGAATGTGTATTTAGCTTCTTTGGGGTGAAAGGCCCTATATATATCAGTTAAGTCCATTTCTTCTAGGGCATTGTTCAATGCCACAATGTCTTTGCTGATATTTTGTTTGGAGGATCTGTCCATTTTTGACAGTGGGGTGTTGAAGTCCCCTACTATAATTGTGTTGCT